>JAHBCN010019275.1:0-16144 GCA_019359885.1 Listronotus oregonensis
CGTTGCACCTGGCTCTGCTGGAAGCTGCCAAAAAAAGGAATTATACTGGCCAACCGTCTAGCAAAGCCGTAAAACCTAAGAAGAAACACAGGAAGGAAGGTTTTCTGTAAGTGCAGGATCAAAAATGGGCTTTTACAAGCTATCTTGAAGATCTTTGTAAGATTACAAAATATCCAACTCCAAATCAGATACTGGGAGCCATAGAAAAATTAACTTTTTTTAGGAATTTATGACGGTGTTTTTGTATTACTTCATAAATATATAAACTTGTCTATTAATCCTTAATATATTTTATTTTAAAAACTAGTTATTTTTTACTTACGGACCATACAGCATCTTGATATTGCAGAATAATAGCAAAATTTTCCACTTTGGCAATAAAATGAATTATTTTATGTAAAAAAATTTGAATACAGGTTTATTGCTAAAAAACTAAACTTTATTTGTTTTACAACTACAACACTACAATACATTTACAATTGCAACAATTAAATAAAATACAACTGAAATTTTTACATTTTGAAATACTTAGATATGGAAGAAAAGAACTCAGTACTTAGTGGTATTATTTAATAATATTTTGTGGTATACTACATTTCATATTTTAAAACAAACAAATCATTTAAGCATTAAAATCCTACTTAATACAAGCACAAAAATTTCATTTATAGTTTGTTGGCAGCCCTTGCAAAATAAAACAAAGAATTAGATCTCGTGTTCTTATTTGGTACTCGAAAGTTTAACTTACTTACAAGTTCTTCGCAGTCCAATTCATACTACACAATCTAAACAAAAACTTCTTCAGTGCAAGGTAGGTTTACATAGTTAATTTTAAACTTGTAAAGGCAAATCTAAAAATATAAATTACATTTAAAACATGTCTTTTCAAAATAATATACCAGGTAATTGTAGATAAGTATCCAAAAAAATTAAATACAATTAAAGAATGTAACTAACCGCAACTTAATAAATGTACAAAATAATGGGAAAAATATTAAATACACATTCTGAAGGTACATTAATGCATATACCTAAAGTTGATCAGTTCTAGGTATAAGCAAGTCAATATTGACTATTTACTTTCTTGACAACAAATAACTATAATTAAAATCACACAAAAATTTCAATTCACTTACTAATAACTGTGTAACTACATTCCGAGTTATGAAGAGTCACTGGTGGACTTAAAAACCGTGTTTTTGTTATCCGAGGTGTAATAATGCAAACTGAATGGAACTGCTACAATAAAAGAATATTTTTTAGTAATAGCAGCATTAGGATAAATCATATTTTTCACCTTACCTTCTTTTATTAATCGCCTTTTTCCTTTTTGATCAGGATCTCATAATCACTGCTTTTGCAATTTTTCTGGAAGACATATAAAAATCGTCTGTTTTAACATGCTCCGAGCAAAATAACAGAATCCTTATGGGAACACAACTTTTTGGTGTATTGCACACTAAGGATCAATTAAAACTACACGACTAAACTTTACCAAAAACAATATAGTAAAAACAGTCAAAACCAATAAAATATCAACTCTGTACACAAATATTTTCAACCGTAAAAATAACCCCATATAAAAACTTCGACTTGTGGCACGACTCTGTCCACAGCTGAGAATGCTAGTAACTTTTAAAGGTACCCGACAGGGCCGCCACACCTTCACGTCTTGGACTTTTTCTATCCCCGTTCTCGACGATGTCATAACCCCTTTAGATTAATAGACTGATAGACTCTGGTCATACTGTTAAAAGAATAATTTTGTTTCCAAGATACCTAAGTACTTTTGTTTCATAGGCTACTGTGGTTTAAAGTAATAAAGTTTAAATAAATGCCATGGACAACCAATATTATCCATGGTGTGTTATATTTTTAAAAAGAAAATTTAATATTATGCTATCTTTATGGATTAAAATATACAAGGTGTTCTATTTTTAAAAATAAGGTTAGATCTAATAACTTTTTTACCTGACCCCATATACTAATTTTGAAAATGGCAACTTATTCAAAAACATTGTAAAGAAACTTTTTTATAAAACTTTATTACTTGTTTTTTGGGGTTTTTCGGTCATTTTTTAAATAAAAATCAATGTTTAATTGACGTTTCGGTTTATTTAGTTAAACCATCATCAGAATATCTAAAAATATTTTTCTATTATTGTATTTAATTAACATGATGAATTTTAAGAAAGTATGATTGTATATAATTTGTAAAGTAAACACTTACCAACTATATTGTAAAAATTACAAGCACTAGATAACATTCTACTAACATTCTTGTTCAGTGGTTGATATAATACTGAAATTTTTATCTTTTTAAAAACTATGAACCAAACATTTGCATTACCTAGGTTAATTTATACAGAATTGTTTTATTGGGGTGCAAAAATCTGGGTTTTTCCTTTTATTATTTCTATTGCAATATACATTAAATAAATTTAACTCTTTTCATCCTAAAATACAGTTCACACATGAAACAGAAAATAATAAATCAATAAATTTTCAGATCTTACTATCATTACCAAGTGATAATGGAAAAATAAAAACAAATTGGTTTACAAAACAGGTATGGTCTGGTAGATATTTAAATTTTAATTCAAAATGTCCAATTACATAAAAGAAGTGTAGTAAATTCATTGGTTGACAGAGCTGTGTTATCCAGTGGAAATCATAGACCAAACAATTTGAAAAAAGTCAGGGAAATCCTAAAATATAATAACAAATTTTACTAAACCGATCATTTAAGCACGAATAAATAAAATTTATATTTCTAATAAAGACAGTGAAAACACATCTGAAAACAAAAAATATATTTTCCTTCCATATGTCTCAGATATAACACAAAAAAATAAACATATTCTTAAACCTTACAAAATACAAATTGCATAGAAAAACCTAACAATAATTTAAAAATCTATTTACAAAACTTAAACCTACAATCGAAAACCCAATCAAACAAATTTAATATACAAAATCGACTGCCGTGATTGCACAAAAACATATATAGGCCAAACAAGACAATACTTAAAAACAGAGTTAAAAGAACATCAAAAAAGCATAAGATATCCTAACAGTAACCACACAGCCCCGTCAAATCATGCACTTGATAACTTGCATAATTTTGACTTTGACAATGTTAATATTTTGGAATTTGAAAGTAATAATAAAAAAAGGAACATTAAAGAAATGATTCACATTAAAAAACACAAAATACCGTAAATTTCAGAACAGACACGGAGGGTCTAAGCTCTATTTACAACAATTTATTGTTGCAATAGAAATAATAAAAGGAAAAACCCAGATTTTTGCACCCCAATAAAACAATTCTGTATAAATTAACCTAGGTAATGCAAATGTTTGGTTCATAGTTTTTAAAAGATAAAAATTTCAGTATTATATCAACCACTGAACAAGAATGTTAGTAGAATGTTATCTAGTGCTTGTAATTTTTACAATATAGTTGGTAAGTGTTTACTTTGGTAAAATTATATACAATCATACTTTTCTTAAAAATTAATCATGTTAATTAAATACAATAATAGAAAAATATTTTTAGATATTCTGATGATGGTTTAACTAAATAAACCGAAACGTCAATTAAACATTGATTTTTATTTAAAAAATGACCGAAAAACCCCAAAAAAACAAGTAATAAAGTTTAATATTGCAAACGGTCAAGAAAACAAAACCAAAATTTTTATAAAACATTTTTCTGTATCTCTTTTAACTAAGAAACTGTAGGGTCATTCTGAAATTGATAATTTTTTTATTTTTCCCCCATATCTCTTAAGCGAGCGAAAAATTTTCAAATTTTAATTTTACCATTTTAAGTTTGACCCAAAAAGAGCACACGACGTCTATACTACTTTTTTGATAGCACTAACAATTACGTAGATACTTTTTAGATTAATTATGTATAATTTGACAGGTAAATAATTTTTAGTCTACTACAACAGTTTAGAAGTTATTGTTACTTTTATCTATTTTTTTAGTAAAAATAGTGAGTTGTTTCCACAAATGTTGTATTATTTAAGACTCTTATTTCGGAATTTGGTAGTGGTAGAGGAGCTTTCCTCGCCTGAGGCGGTACCACCCCACTTGCCCTTTAAAGGACTCGTGAAGTCTCAGGACGTTTCGAGTTCTGGGCGGTGAGTCAGTTTTCCTTCTTCCCTCTTCCTTCTCTCTCTTTTAGTTTTCCTTCTTCTTCTTCTTCTTTCTTTTTCTTTTTCTTTCTCTTTTTTTCCACTCTACTAAAATTTGGAAATAAGGATGATGGCACACCCGAACGTAAAGTTATCCGGAGGTAAAATATCCCTCCATTCGGTTCTCCGGGCGAGGGGTACATTTGGGGGGCCACCATCGAAAAGTCTGATATCCTTCACAAATATATGTGGGCTTAACTCCAACGTGAACTCTGTTCACCATTATCTTCAATCCTCCAAACCCCACATACTATTTCTCACCGAAACCCAAGTAAGTCCCAAAACAGCAACCAACCACCTCCTTTTCCCAGGTTATGAACTCATTTCATCTTTTCGACCCCATGGCGGCGTTTGTGCTTACGTTCGCAACGACCTGGCTTGTGCTAGGGTTTTTAACCTCGAATCGGGTAGGCCTGATATTCTTTGGCTTAAACTTTCTTTCAGATCTTCTACCAAATTTATCTGCTGTATATACTGGTCCCCGTCCGACAATTCCTACAACGAGCTCTTTGATTTCCTTTCAATAAAGATCGACAATATTGTTTCCCAGTTTCCATTGGCCGAAGTAATCGTTCTCGGGGATTTTAATGTTCATAATAAGGATTGGCTAGGATCCACAAGGCAGAGCAGCAGAAAATTTCGCAATCAGCAACTCGCTCACCAATCTAATTATGGAACCTACCTACTTTCCTAGGGTTCCCACCCATAATTCTAACCCCCTAGATCTCTTTCTTACTTCCACCCCCGAACAAGCATCAGTAACTGCTCCACTGTGAGTGACCAAACCATGGTCGCTCTGACCATGGTTTGGTCACTATATCTTACTCCACTCATTTTGAGGCAACTGAAAGCATGCCGCCACGAACCGTCTGGCACTACAATTCGGCCGACTGGGATGGTCTAAGAGATTTCTTTGCCAGCTACCCTTGGGATCCTACCTGCTTTTCTACTTTCGATCCATCCGAAATATGTAAACAAATTACCGAAACAATTCAACTAGGCATTGAGACCTATATTCCCCACACTAAAAAGAACCCCATAACCTCAAATCACAAACCGTGGTTTTCTAAATCCTGTGACAAAGCCAGACTTTTAAAAATTCAAGCCCACAAAAAGTTTCTTCAAAACCCCAGTCCCGAAAATCGACAGGCTAGCATCGAAGCGAGAAATCAGTATAATCAGACTATCTCAGAAGCAAAAGACCGTTTTAACAATCGAATAAAAGATGAAGTTCTCTCTTGCTCAAATGGCAGTAAAGCTTTCTGGTCCTTTGCCAAAAATATTAGTCAGAACTTTTGCACAAACTCTTTTCCACCCCTAATCTCTGAAGATGGAATTGTCTCTACCTCCAAAGGAAAAGCCGAACTATTTGCCAAACAATTTGCGGCCAATTCTACGCTTGATCCTCCTATTAATCTTCCCCTTCCAACAGTTTTCCCCATTTCTCATAAAATGTCCAATATAATTTTTAAAGTCAAACAGATCAAGCGTATTCTTTCTTCTCTTAATACTAAAAAATCGTCTGGGCTGGATGGCATACCAGCAATCGTCTTAAAAAAATGTGCTCCCGAGCTTGCACCCATCTTAACTCGCCTCTTTCGAATCTCTTACTACACAGGCATTTTCCCGGAGAGTTGGAAAGCTGCACGTGTGTAACCTGTCCCCAAAACAGGATCCAAAAGTCTCCCTTCCAACTATAGACCTATATCTCTTCTTTCAGTTGTTTGCAAAGTAATGGAAAAATTCATTAATTCCCAAATCTTAAAGTATCTGAAAAAACATAAGATCTTACATGATAGACAATATGGATTCCGTCACAGTAGATCCACAGCTGATCTTCTTTCCTTTGTCTCACACAACTGGAACAAGTCCCTTGAGTTTCTTGGTGAATCCCAGATCGTTGCTCTTGACATATCCAAAGCTTTCGATCAGGTCTGGCATGATGGGCTTCTTAACAAACTTCCTTCTTACGGTCTTCCACCTAAGCTTTGCTCTTGGCTTTCCAGTTTCCTTTCTAATCGACGTATATCAATTAGTGTAGATGGTTATTCCTCCAGCTTCTACCGAATTAATGCTGGGGTGCCCCAGGGCTCAGTGCTGGCACCCACGCTGGTTCTTCTACACATTAATGATCTTCTCTCTTCTACAATCAATCCCATTCATAGTTTTGCTGACGATAGTACCCTTCACTCTAGTATTCAATTTCTTAAGCCACCGTGTAATCCTGATTTCGAAAACAAGCGCAGGTCAATGCAGATATCTCTTTCACAGGACCTCAAACTTATCTTGGATTGGGGCGCCAAAAATCTTGTTCAGTTTAATGCCTCGAAAACACTGTCATGTTCGCTGTCGCGAAAAAAGTCTGCAAATGCTCATCCCTTACATATGAGCGGCCAAGTTCTGCAGAACAAAGAGTCGTTAAATCTTGTCGGCGTTACTTTTGAAAATAACCTCAACTGACACAAACACATTTTATCCATAGCTTCGACAGCTTCAAAAAAGATTGGATTTCTCTTCCGAGCCAAAAAATATTTCTCTTCTTCCAATCTGTACACTCTGTATGTATCCCAAATCAGACCCTCTTTAGAATATTGTTCTCATGTCTGGGGAATGGCGTCCCCTACAACACTTAGCATTCTGGACTCCATTCAAAGAAGAGCCGTTCGTCTTATTAATAATAAAAAAGTAAGCATAGCTTATTTTTCAAGATTTTAAAAGTCATTCATACCTAATAAAAGTTTTTTCTTGAAAAATAAATAAGTTAGCAAAAAAAATTAATTTTATATTTTTTTAACTTCTAATAGTACATAAAATTCACACGTCACAGTTTTTGTCACCAAACTCCTCCGAAACGGCTTGACCGATTCTTATGAAATTTTGTGTGGATATTCAGTAGGTATGAGAATAGGACATAAGCTATTTCTCATACTTCTAAGTGTGGTCCAACCCAACTTTTTTTTTATTATTGGAACCAAATTTTGTATTTTAATTTTTTTATGATTTGGGATTAACCCCTATTTTTTAATAGCGATATTAGTACTTTATAATTATTTTCTTTATTTCTTCAGAGAGTGTGTGCATGTAACAATGTGTGAACAAACTATTTGCTAAATGATAGTTTTCCATATATTTTCCGGAGATAAATTTTTAAAATTTACGGAAAGATGGCACAATGTATACATATAATCTGCATTTGTAATATATAAATAGTCCAGGAAACGAACCATTTTATTTATTTATTTATTTATTTACAAACTTAACAGGTAACCATATACCCTATTATAAAGTAGGCTAAGATTCATTTATAATAATAGTACTATAATTATTATAATTGAGGGAGAACACCAGCCTCACTGGCATACATTAAAAAACACCCATTAAAATAAATACTGAAAAATTTCCACTCAAAATAACGAAAACAAAAACAAAAGAATAGCATGCGAGTGAGGGTGATGCCCCTCCATTAATCATTCAGTCTTGCTATACATATAATTACAGTTCTACAATTATCACAGACACTTTTACAATATAACCTCCCTAAGATGTCTCTTTAATGCATTAAGTCTAACGGAAAAAATATCACAATTTAACTGAACATTATTATAAGTCCTGCACATATTTTGCAAAGGCGAGTTAAAAAAACTATTAGTGTGTGCTGCACTAACATAAAAGGTCAATGTATTCCGAGTGTTATGGGAAGGGACATTTATTTTTATCAAAGACAAGAAATCAGCATCATCTATTAAATCATGCAAAATTTTATATAAATATACCACACTAGCAATCTTGCGTCTCTTTTCCAGCGTTTCTAACCCAAAACGATGCAGTAATTCTTGCTTTGGAACATAAAAGTCATATGTTCCCGTATCTTTGTAGTACAGACACCTTAAAAACTTATTTTGAACTTTTTCCACAGCATACGAATGACACTGATAGTGTGGATTCCATACTGTGGAAGCATATTCCAAGAGGCTTCTAACATAAGTAACATATAACTGTTTAATACACTGTACACTTTGAAACCGTCTTGTGTTTCTAACAATAAATCCATACATTCCAGAAGCCCGTCTTGATATCTCGGCAATATGTTTTCGAAAACTTAAGTCCGATTCAAATATAACACCCAAATCACATATTTCCTGCACCCGATCCAGTGCCACGCCATTCATTCTATACTTATAAATTACAGGAGACTTCTTTCGTGAAAACGTAAGGACTTTACATTTATTAATATTAAAATAGAGTTTTTTTTCTCGGTCCATTGTACAACTCTGTCTATGTCTTCCTGTAATTTAATACAATCATCAACGTCATTTACACAGGCATACAATTTTAAATCATCCGCAAAGAACAAATACTCCGAATTATTTATTACATTTTTTAGGCTGTCTATAAACCAAAGAAACATCAGAGGTCCCAGATTAGAACCTTGAGGAATCCCCGACGTTGCCAAATAACTCCTCGATTGAAAACACCATACGCATCAAAATCGGCCTTTCTAAAGTTATAGTTGTTACAATCTTTAGTAGCTACCTCTTTAGTTTTACAATAATTTGTCAAGACATCTTATATAGAGGGGATGATGTGGATCAGGAATTAACAAAATCAAAATCATGCTTTTTTACTACACATTCCAGACTACCAACAACCAGATCCAACAGCCGATCATTTACATTAGGGATATGATTATACTGTTTAATACCATAAAAATTTAAAAATATATCTACATTTGGCTCTGTATAACTATTATTAATGTAATGCTCGCGTAGGTGTGGTATATTAAAATCACCCAAGATAAGAAATTGCTGATTATACAAAATTTTAAGATTTTCCAAAAAGGAGTACATATTTTCCCTATCAGTACAGGGTACATTTGGCGGAATATAAAGAACAAGCACAAAAATATGCTTGAACTCATTTAAAAAGATTTTTACACATAAAATATCAATATCTGGGGTCTTACACTTAATATCTACCTTACAACTTTTAAATGTATTTTTCACTGCTAACAAAACTCCTCCCCCTCGTTCCTTCAGAGTGTTATCCCTATTTCTACACGGTATACCAAAAGTCATCATTAAAAAGTTCGGCATCACTTACACTGCCAGGTAACCACGTTTCGGTTATCGCGACAGCATCATACTCATCAGACGTGCAACATACTGAGTTATAAAATTCGGCACATTTTGTATTTAACCCTCTAACGTTTTGATACACAATATTGAATTTTTCCATGGGCTTATTAGTCTTTTGGTCTATTGGTTGCTATTTTTCGCGTGAATCATATTCAATTCTGGCTTTGGCTTGGTTAACTGCTTTCAGGTACACTGGGCATTTAATATTAAATACTGCGTGATTTAAATCATGCATAGATTGAGAAGTTTTATTTTCATTACAGCAATTAATACATTTTAATGCATTACTTTGACAGTCTACAGTTGCATGATCTATACCTGCACATTTACCACATACTTCTTCACCCGTACATGATTTTGCAGTATGTCCATATTTACAACACTTAAAACACCTCATAACAGACACATATTCATAAACTGGACATTTTTCATATCCTATAGCCAAGGATCCAACTCCAATTATGTTTGCAAATGTGATAGGATCACATTCAGCTATGGCAAAACACTTTGTTTGCATTTTCTTAAATACTGTAATAGAAAGCTTACTCTCTTGTCCTATTATTGAATGATTTTGGCGCTTTATTGAATCAAGTAAAAAATCTTCCGTGTAACCCTGCTCAATTCCTATAATCTTAATTTTTGGATCCTTTTTGCTTGGTATTTCAGTTTTAAATTTATTTCCTAAGGTATTTTCAACTGCTTTCCTTATTTTTCCAGCTTCATCTCTATTTTTACACTTAATTACAACTCCTCCATCCCTGGAGGATTTTATTCCTGATATACCTATTCCAAGGTCAGCAGGGTGAACATTTTGCTTTAGGGCTTTTTTTGTTGTGTCACTGCTTGTTCCAGCCTCAATTGGTTTAACAATAACCACACTTTCCTTGGTAACAGATGCATAATTTCTTGTATTTACGTTCTTATACTGGACAATACTTTGTTGTAGCTGGCTTTCCAGGGCAGATATTTTCTCCCGTAGTTCCTTGGTATCCTGCTCTAATAGTTCAATTATTTTATCCTTTGTTTTAATAGTTTGCGCTTTTTCCTCAATTAAACTTTGAAATAACGTAAACGCATTTCCTCCCTGACATTTAGTGCAATAAAAGTTTAATACCCTTTTGCCCTTTAATTGCAGCACCTTTACCTCAGTAGGCGAAACCAGAGCGAGAACATCCTTTCTACAGTACCCCAATTTGCACCCATCACACGAAAATACTTCAATTTCCTCACTCTGCTTGCTGCAAACCACACACTGCATTTTCAACAGAAGTCTCGGCAACGCCGCAAGGCATTTGAATTCGCACGATGGTGTTTATCACTGTTTTTGAACAATTTTGCCAAGCAATTTTTTCAAAATGCATAGAATGACTTAGAATTTTGTCAGTAAGTAGAGAATAGTCCAAGGATCAAAATCTATGTCATGCCGAAGGGCGCGATGCTATATTTCCGATAACCTTGAATGCTGATAACACACACTGTTTGTACCGCAGCCTACTAATTGAAGTGGTGCGATGGTCTCCGCCATACAAGGCCTCTAGGAATTTTTCCCCTGCCTCCGAAATTTCTTCTGCACTTGCACAGATGAAAATGTCATAATTATATTTTTTCCAGTGGAGAGACCAGCGCCTATCCTTCAAAAGCTTGAGTTGTCCACTGACCAGAAAGGACTACAAAAGCTCAGGATTGCGGACGCAATCTTGACAGGGCCGGAGCGAACAGAGGGGGAAGGGGGAGGTTCCCCCCCATAGGTGATCGATGCATCAAATTTTCTCTTAAAGGGGCGTCAAATTGACAGAGTAGTTTTTTTTTAATCGCAATTACCCAAAATAAAAGAATTCTATTAAAAAAATACATCAGCATCAGAATAGCAACATTGATATTTGCTATTCTGTATCGCCTTGTAACCTTAAAAAGTCTATTAATTGTGTATACAATGCCATTTTTCGCGTCTTGTTTTGTCTAGCGCCACAGAAATCTCATAGCTTTGGCGGCGATATATTATACCTGCTAAACACACCGGCTTTGATACAGATATTAACAATGGAATCTTTGTCTGTACTGTATTAAAGTATTTTAAGCAATTAAGACTTTTGGAAATATATTTATTTATCTTATAGGATTAACGACAAACTTTATTAGCTATTATAACAGCAAATTATATATTATTTTTGTCAATATTTTTTTATTGGTTTTAAATTTCATATTCACTGCGTGTTGCTTTAAGTGCATCAGTGCATATACTAATACTTGTTCATTGTGTGTTGTGTGTTAGTGATGGTTAGTTAAGAATAGGTTTTTTAAAAATAAAAACATTTTTTGTATAAAAAAATGCATAAAATACAAAAAAATCAGGTGCTGCCGGCCGCCGTAAAAAACAAAAGAATTGGCCCAAACAGTTTCTCTGAAAAAAAATATGGATCAGTCCTTGCAGACGACTACAAAGACACTGTAAGTCTCACAGATATAATTACTAAAAATACAGATTTGTGACCACAAACCTGCATATCCTTATACATATCTATATTTTTTACGCACTTACGTAAAAATAGGTAGAAAATTTATTTCTTCCTTGTTTTTGGTGTTCCTAAGAAAGTTAAAAAAATTAGGGAAGCCCAGTGCTGGAGAACAATCTTGTCCACTCGTGCAGGGTAAAAAAGTCAAGCGGGTTAGGGGAAAAGACCCTGCTGAGTTTTCGCAATGAATAGTACAGTCATACAACTATAATAAGTAATTGTAACCATGTATAAAGTTAACAAATGTCAAATTCAAACTAACTACACTTTCACTGTTTTTCTAATTTCTCTTCTGGTTTTTAAGGAAAACTATTACAGACTATTTAAAATTATTTAATATAATTACATATTTAATTTTCTTTACCGCGTTTAATTATGTTATATTAGATTTAATACCATTGGCTTTAATATGGAAAGATTAGATGGCGACACTTCATAGCCTTCTGTTTAAATGGCCGATATTTCTAGGAGTTTTTTATTTTTACTAAAAATCTCGATAAAACAAATGAAAACACGACTATTTTTAGTAAATGTCAAACATTGTATGATAGCTTAGTGTACTTATCACCAAATTTATAATAAAGGAAGGGCAGGATAGTGAAAATGATTTTGTTTAATTATTTATTATCATATTTAATAATCGATATCTAGAAAATAGAAAATTGTGGTCAGCGCCTCCGTATGGAAAAATCATCGAAATCGAAGAGGGTCAAGCAATGTAAAAAAGTACCATGATTTAGATTGGTTGTTTGTGTTTTAGGGTGATACAATATTGTATAAATTTATAATTTGTGTAAAAGAACAATAAAATAGTGTCACGTCATGTAAGTAACATAAATAAGTTTAACGATAAGTATTGTTTTTTACATAGGCATTTAAATAAAAAGTTTATTCACACAAGACTAAATATTATTGGATTTGGGAAAAGGAAAACTTTTGCGTGTAGTAGATTCCAGTCTGGACTGCAAAAAATGCATAAAAGTGGCACTATGTGTTACTCTGTTGGGATCTGCCAGAGGAATTATACTTGCGAACTCCCCGGAACTGAAGCCGTGAAAATACCCATAAAAAGCGGCATATCCTCTACAGCCCGTTGGTGGGTAAGAGAAGAAAGCTTTACTGTAAGCGTGTGACAATATACTAAATTTAAAAATTTGGCTAGGGGCGCCAAAATCACTCCCCCATGAGAAGCTGTTCGCCCCGGCCCTGAATCCTGAGCTTTTTGCAGGTTTTTTGTTCTTCTCCGATTTTCGGTTTTACCTCTTTTTTTAAATAATAAAGTCTATTGTGTAAATACATACTAAATTTTCTCCATAATGAACATGAACGACATTGCTTCTATTACAGTTATCTAAAGTGTCCATTCTCGTTGTTTTAGGTAATAATTCTGCAGATGAGGACGACAAATGAATATGAAAATTTTAAAAAATGGTGTTTTTTCTTTCGTGTAAATTTAAAATTTGTTTCAAATGTGTTTTCTTTTATCAAAACCTTATTTCCCTTAAATTAGAAGTAGTACGATTTCGATTGAGTCAGAAGGCTGGTTGACCTTTGGACCTCACTCACGTTTGCCAATTCCTTATACGTAACCAGGACATACCTGATAATCATAAAATAATTGATTTTGGAGATGTATAAAGTTGATAATAGGACACGAGCGCGCACTTATGATAATGTTTTTACCTTTTTAGCGAAAAGTCAAAAATGCCATTTTTTAACACGATCCAACGACGTTACGAATTGTTCCAGACTTTAGAGTTATTATACGTATTTGTAGAAAATTTTGTCTTTTTTAATTTAGTGTATTATAGTTATCATGAAAAAAACGCTTATTTTCAAGTTATAGTTAAAAAACTGAAAAAAACTTTACATTTTTTTCCTGCAAAAAATCTTTGCTTACTGGACTAGTAGTATTTATTTATTAACAATTTCTTTTATAAACAATTTCATCAAATATTTTCTATTTTACCTATTTTTTTTACTTAAAGTCTATACTTTTAATCTATCTTTTTGAGGAGTCGATGGAAATCTTAAAATATTTAATTTATTCCCTAAGTTTTGTCTTATTGGTGTCAATGATACATATTCTTTTACGGCGTCCATAGAATTAATTGTGTCCCGAATTATATTTTTTAAATATGTTGTAATTTTGTTTTTTGCGGTCTTGTGCTCGAGATGTAATGTGTTTGTGCCAGTTGAGGTTATTCCCAAATTCCCTATTCTCAAAAACAACGCCGACGAGATTAAACGACTCTTTGTTCTGCAGAACTTGGCCGCTCATATGTAAGGGATGAGCACTGGCAGACTTTTTTCGCGACAGCGAACATGACTGTGTTGTCGAGGCATTGAACTGAACAATATTTTTGGCGCCCCAATCCAAGATAAGTTTAAGGTCTTGTGACAGAGATATTTGCATTGACCTGCGCTTGTTTTCCAAGTCAGAATTACATGGTGGCTTAAGAATTTGAATACTAGAGTGGATGGTACTATCGTCAGCAAAACTATGAATGTGATTGATTGTGAAATAAAGAAGATCGTTAGTGTAGGAGAAACAGCGTGGGTGCCAGCACTGAGCCCTGGGGCGCGCCAGCATTAATTTGGTAGAGTTTGAGAGCCCATCATGCCAGACCTGATCAAAAGCTTTGGATATGTCAAGAGCAACGAGAAACTAAAGGGACTTGTTCTTAGTTATGTGAGACAAAGGAAAGAAGATCAGCTGTGGATCTACTGTGACGGAATCCATACTGTCTATCATGTAAGATATTATGTTTTTCCAGATACTTTAAGATTTGGGAATTAATGAATTTTTCCATTACTTTGCAAACAACTAAAGAAGAGATATATGTCTATGTTAGAAGGGGAGTTTGGATCCTTTTTGGGAACAGGTTGCAAAACTTTGCAGCTTTCCAATTCTTCGGGAAAATGCCCGTGTCGTAGAGATTGAAAGAGGCGAGTAAGGATGGGTGCAAGCTTGGGAGTACATTTTTTTAAGACGATTGCTGGTATGCCATCCAGCCCAGACGATTTTTAGTATTAAGAGAAAAGAACGCTTGATTGTTTGACTTTAAAATTATATCGGATATTTTATGAGAAAGAGGGACAACTGTTGGAAGAAGAAGATTAATAGGAGGATCAAGCGTAGAATTGGCAGCAAATTGTTTGGCAAATAGTTCGGCTTTTCCTTTGGAGGTAGAGACAATTTCATCTTCAGAGATTAGGGGTGGAAAACAATTTGTGTAAAAGTTTTGACTAATATTTTTGGTAAAGGACCATAAAGCTTTACTGCCATTTGAGCAAGAGAGAACTTTATCTTTTATCCGATTGTTAAAACGGTCTTTTGCTTCTGAGATGGTCTGATTATACTGATATCTTGCTTCGATGGCTTCGATGCTAGCCTGTCGATTTTCGGGACTGGGGTTTTGAAGAAATTTTTGTGGGTTTGAATTTTTAAAAGTCTGGCCTTTGTCACAGGATTTAGAAAACCACGGTTTGTGATTTGAAGTTATTGGGTTCTTTTTATTGTGGGGAATATAGGTCTCAATGCCTAGTTGAATTTTTTCGGTAATTTGTTTGCATATTTCGGAAGGATCGAAAGTAGAAAAGCAGGTAGGATCCCAGGGTGGGGCAAAAAAAATCTTTCAGGGCCATCCCAGTCGCGAATTGTAGTGCCAGACGGTTCGTGGCGGTATGCGTTCAGTTGCCTCAAAATGTGTGGGGTATGAACGGTGACCAAACCATGGTCAGAGTGACCAAGGGACAGTTACTGATGCTAAATAGAGTTCGGGGTGGAAGTAAGAAAAAAGATCTAGGAGGTTAGAATTATGGGTGGGAACCCTAGGAAAGTAGGTAGGTTCATATTATCCTACAACACTTAGCATTCTGGACTCCCATTCAAAGAAGAGCCGTTCGTCTTATTAATGATCCAAAGCTACGAAAGGCTTCTTCTGCCCACCGTCAGCTGTAGGGAATGTTCTTCTATAGGTATTTTCACGGCTTCTGCTCAGAGGAGTTGGCCAATATAATTCCGTCTCTGGCAGCTCCCAACAGAGCAACACGTAGTGCAACTTTTATGCAGCCTTTTACAGTTCAGTTAGAGAGGCCCCGAACTTCCCGCTTTCTTCGTTCCTTCATCCCTAGAGTCCCGTGTGAACAAACTCCCTCTCACCACACTGAAGACACCCACGGTACGTTAGTACTTAGGCATCAGCCTTCGTGGACTGTCCCAAGATAAAAAAAAAAAATGTTGGTGATTTACCGATTGCGAAATTTTCTGCTGCTCTGCATTGTGTAT
>JAHBCN010019276.1:0-16107 GCA_019359885.1 Listronotus oregonensis
TGGCTTTATGGTTATGAATAAACAAGTAAAGTTACTTGTTTATAAAAATAACTGGATTTATTTGAGGTTTTTTTTACAAAAATAAGCAATTAAATATTGTAAATTTTAGTGTATTGGTTTATTATATAAGTGCCCAATCAGTGAATGTCCTCATTTGATGGTAATCAGTTTCAAGAAGGAGAAATTTTAAGGTTAGTCTTTTTGAAAGCCTCATAATGCGAACCATACACGGTCAATTTTATTTTTATTTATTATGTTTGCAAAGTGATTTGATCCTTTCAGCACATACGTTCATCAGATAAATGAGATAAATAAGCAAACAAAATTCCAACTTGTATTTGATTAAAACTTGACACAGCCTACTAGACTTTGACAAAATATTTTCAAGTAATGCCACACACGCGCAAATTATCAGTTCGTAAAAAGGCCCCGCCCATACAAAAATTAAAAACTTTTAATTTGATCAAATGTGTTTGCAAACATTGAAACTTGTTTAAAAATAACGCCACACACTAAAATATCATTTAGGTAATTGTCTCGAAAGTTGCTCTTTCCGATTTTGACCAAATTTGGATACGGGGGTTTTTGGGGCGCTGACTACGAATCTGAAAAAATATTTTTTCGGCAACGTTCGTTTTCGAGATATTCATCATCAAAGTTGAAAATCAAACTAACCTTATTTTCACTATATTCCCCCTTCTTTTGTACACAATTCTTGATTTTTATATAAAGTGGCACACAATATTTTATAAACACCCTTTAAAACCTTATTTTTTTATTTATTTTACACCTTTTTCCATTAAATTGCGAAGCTTCACTTTCAAGCGGGGCGGCCATGATTTCCTAGTGTATACATGGTTGCGGCCACGATCCGACGTGAAAGTGGAGGTTTGCAATTAAATGGAAAAAGGTGTAAAATAAATATAAAAACAACTTCTTAAAAGGTGTTTTTAAAATATTATGTGCCAATTTAGTGTAAAATTCAAGAATTCTGTGCAAAAAGAAGGAGGAATAGTGTAAATAAGGTTAGTTTGATTTTCAACTTGATGATGAATATCTCGAAAACAAACGTTGCCGAAAAATTTTTTCAGATTCGTAATCAGAGCCCCAAAAAACCCCCGTATACCAAATTTGGTCAAAATCGGAGAGGAGGCAACTTTCGAGACAATTACCATCATTTATTTGCAAACCTGTTTGCAAATAAATTTGACCGTGTATGGTTCGGGTAACTCAAAAACGGAGGTTTCCAGATTCGTGAATAGCGCCCCAAAAACTCCCGTATGCAAAAAATTATCAAAATCGGCGTCATGTCCCATAAGTAAAATTTTATCTAGTTATTGATTTTGGTACAAAATTATTCTTTATTTTTAATTTTCATAAATTATGTAACTATTAGATGATTAGGCATCGCTGATCTGTAGCCTTAAATTTAGACAAGACCTTTAAATTTAAATAAGGTTTCGGACGTTTAACGGATATTTAAAAGTCGGGTTATTATTTCGATTTCCTTCTAATTAAGCACGACCACAACAAAAACAAACTTAACCACACATTTTTGATAGGTGTGTACTTTGTTGACTCAGAAGCTTTAGAAAACTTTAAAATATCCAAATGGCAAAGAATACATCCAGTTCGGCTTTTCGAAAAATTGACGTTGATCAATATTCTGAAGACAATTATAAAGAAGATGAAGTTGACCAAGTTGGCCCACAAGGACCAGATGAAAATGAAGTGAAAAAGCTACTTGAAAAATATCCTTTTTTCTTTTTTCCATTGAGGATTATAGTATAGAACGTTATTAACATAGTCTTCTTAGACAGAGGATAACATGTTTGTTGCTTACCTACTTGTTTTGGAATGTAGATTTCAAATCGAAAACATTTTTAAAATAATTTTTTAAAATTTCTTTTATTAAGGTTTTCCAGAATACACCATGAACATATCGTCACTCTGGAAGAACAGTTACATAAGTTAAAAATGTAGTTTTTTAGTTATACATTAAAAATTAGCTAAATTGTCTTGAAAGTTGCCTCCTCTCCGATTTTGACCAAATTTGGTATACAAGGGTTTTTTGAGGCGCTGGTTACGAACCTTAAAAAATTTTTTTTTGTAATTGTCTAGAAAGTAGCCGCAACTCCGATTTTGACCAAATTTGTTATACGGGGTTTTTGACCCCTTTTTTGTCGGAAACGTTTCGTTTTCGAGATATCCATCATCGAACTTGAAAATCAAATTAACCTGATTTACACTATTTCTTCTTCTTTTTAGACAGAATTCTTGATTTTTACACTAAATTGGAACATAATAGTTAATAAACACCTTTTAAAAACTTGTTTTTATATTTATTTTATACATATTTTTAATTTAATTTAAAATTCACTTTCAAACGTTGCAACCAGGTATACAATATATACAACATGGCCGCCCCCTTTAAAAGTGATACTTGGCAATTTAATGAAGAAAAGGTGTAAAATAAAAAAAAAGTTTTTAAAAGGTGTTTATAAAATATTGTGTGCCACTTTAGTGTAAACATCAAGAATTGTCTACAAAAGAAGGGGAATATAGTGTAAATGAGGTTAGTTTGACTTTCAAGTTTGATGATGGATATCTCGAAAACGAAACGTTTCCGCCAAATATTTTTTTCAGATTCGTGATCAGCGCCCCAAAAACCCCCTATGCCAAATTTGGTCAAAATCGGAGTTGCGGCCACTTTCTAGACAATTACCATTTTTTCAGCAAACTTTCCGTTTACGAGATATTCATCATTAAAGTTAAAAATCAAACTAACCCCATTTTCAAAATTGGAAAGGAGACAACTTTCGGACAATTACCCTAAATATGGCAAAGAATACCCTAGAAAAGTAATATTTAATTACTTAGCCTAATTCGCCACTAACAGGCTATTATTTTTTCCCTGCTGCAATTCTATTGGCGCTTTCACACAAAAACCATCACATATTTACCTAAGACAAGATTTTACTACTTAAGACAAAATTTGACAATATTAATATAAGGATTTTTATAAGAAAAGTGGCTCTTTTGTTATTGCTATTTTTTGTGTAAGATTCAAGTGACCCTATTTGTGATATTTTATTGTTAGGCAAGTTCCATAAGCTGAAAAATTACATAAATATTTATTTTTTTAGCTAAAAATCAAAATGTTATAAAAATCATAATATGCTATTAGGAATCAGTAAGGTTAACTCGAGGGGGCAACCACTCCTGCAATACATGTACATTTTCACCAGAAACCACCAGCAATCGCCTTGGAATTGCTCGAAATCACGCAGCTTTATTAGGCAATCTCAGAAATCCTTCGCAATCCTTATTGGCACATCCATAATCTCTCACGCAATCCGCAGTCGCTATTGCAATCCTATAGTCTTTCTTACAATTGCTCCATTAAGCGGGAAGTCGTTTACTTTTGTGCAGTTTGCCAAAAGCCAAAGCCCAGTGTCATCTGTCAAGTGATCAATCTTGCAGTAAGTCTAGGTTCTTCACACATTTCGTCTATATGTTTTGATTAACAATTTGGGTGTTCCAAATTGTATGATAGTTTCTAAAAAGTGTTTTATCTTATATCTAGGTAAGAACAAAAACTAAATTATTAATAACTTTGATTCTACTCAAATATATTTCTGCACTAATTTCATCTGTACATACATCATTTGAAGTTACTTGGCGAAAATAATAAATAATTGTTCTTATTAACAAACAGAATTTTTAGTAAAAACTTATTTTAGTAAGTCTACAAATAGCACTACTAGTATGCATTTAAAAGTCAAAGACTATGGGTCTCCTCGTCAGTGAATTTCGGCTTCTCTTAAATTATGCAGCTTTTTTCATTGGCGCCTTTAGGAGTAAAAATTTTTTTATTTTGCCTTGAAATAACAAAAAACCCTAAATATTTTTTTCTTAGATGAAAATTAAAATTTGCTCCTTATTTAATTATGGGTGTATAAGGAGTGGTTAAGTAATAGTTTAAGGTATTTTTGTTGCCTATTGCTTATTTCTCTAATTGTTTTGGGCCTTAACATAAAAGTGTATTCAGGGTTGCCTTATTGGGAGAGTTTCCTAAAATTTGGTCCCAGATTATTCTAAGTTTTTTTTTTCTTTTGTTAACTATTTTCACTTATTTTAAAGAATTATTTCTGGCATGTAAAGTAAATATCAAAAATATGTATTTTAAATGATACAAATTCTTTTAAGAAATTATTACAAAATTACTAAACAAAAAACGACATAAGTATATTGTTATTTTAAAAATGCAAAAAAAAAACAATAAAAATGGAAAAAGCTTAACTTTAAAAGAAAAAATGGTAATTGTATCGAAAGTTGCTTCCTCTCTGATTTTGACCAAATTTGGTATACAAGGGTATTTTGGGGCGCTGATTAATAATCAGCGCCCCAAAAACCTCCGGGGCGCTGATTACAAATCTGAAAAAATATTTTTTCGGCAACGTTTCGTTTTCGAGGTATTTATCATCAAAGTTAAAAATCAAACTAACCTTATTTACATTATTCTTAATTTTACACTAAATTGGCACACCATATTTCACAAACACCTTTTAAAAACTTGTTTTTATATTTATTTTACACCTTTTTTCCATCTACTTACAAACCTTTACTTTCACAAGCCGTAATGTGGCCTCAACCATGGTAGGTAGGTAGGTAGGTAGATTTAAAGTGAGAGGACTTTTTAGCTCTACACTGCGACCGCTCGGTCTATTGTGGCTCACACCTTTTATATTTCTTCCACGGTATGCTAACACCTTGAGTTAAAGCCTTGTGTTCATCTTAGCTTCGGATCGCCGATAACCAGCGACTCTAGCGCATGTTCCAAAAGATCCTACTGGGCCCAACCACAACGACGATGTGTGAACACAGCGGTTGGGGCCTCAACCATGTATACACTAGGGATTTTATCAACACATATAGTCTAAGATCCCACTGCTCGATTCTGCAGGTATCTGTTTTTTTAATACAATCAATTTTAAATGAATTTTAAGGAAGTATGCAATGGATTAGGAATAGGTTTCCTATAAAAATTAGCCGCAATTATTTGTAATTAATTTTAGTATGATTAATTCGCTAACATAACTTGCAACTATATGTTTTTTTAATGAATTTACGACATTTGAAAGATAATAATGTTACAAATTGAAAAAAGTACAATGTTGATCACTCGGCAGATGACACTGAGCTTTGGCAAACCGCGCTTTCGCGAATCTTGAAGCGATTGTGAGAAAGACTGCGGGATTGAAGGATTTCTGAGATAGCCTTATAAAGCTGCGGTATTGCGAGCGACTGCCGGTGATTTCTGTTAAAAATGTACATGTATAGTGGTCGCCCCCTCGGTTAACCACTCGTCATGGTGTAAAAAATATTTAATTAATGCTCTTATAGTAACACAATGAAAATCTCAGATTCTTTTGCTGGCCTTTTTCTCAAATGTAAGTTTTTTTTAAGTTATGTTACTTTTTCCTGGGGTGACAGTATGTACTTAAAAATATTTTCAGTTAATAAAATGGCTACATTTTAAATAAAACACTCAAAGGAACTTTAACAAATACAATATTACTGGAATTACACTGGAACCAGATGACAACGTTTCCATATACCATGTGAGCTAAAAATATGAAAATCACAAATAAATTAATGGTTCCCAGTCATAACTGTAATATATTAATAAATATTACAGATTTTGAAGTTTCATAAAATATTATAATTATGGAATTGGGCCATAAAGACAGGTGGATTCACTCCATCTGTCGACTAACGTTGTTTCTGTGCATTGCCTGTATGTGTAACTTTTTATAGATAACCATTGTCAAAACTACATCAACTGGCTAGATTGTTTTAATGCTTTTAGACCCGCTTTCATTTTAATATACTAAAGACTCAAAAAGTATATTAAACGTGGTTTTTTATTATTATTTTTCATCTAAATTTAATTGGATAATCAGGTTGAATTTAAATCTACTTTGTTCTAATCAAATAGACTCGTAAAATAAGTGGTTTAATAATTCTTTAGGGAATTCTTTAACTTTACTAATAAAAAAACAAATAATTTTATTGATCAGCGTCAGTGCAGTTTAGCTATTACAATATTAGAAACAAATTAAATAAAAAGTTATATTAGGGTTAACATTTTGCATATACCTCTGGTTAACTTGAACTTTAGTTTTTGAGTCCCAGCATTAATTTGCTACAATTGTAAAGCAGCTCTTATAAAAAAGCGCGCAGCTGCATGGAAACACTATAAATAACAATGCAATTAAACAGAAATGACAGCAAATGGTTTTTTGTGTCTTTCCTTAACTGCTTAACACAGGTAAATTAATAGAAGCCTTGAAACTTGTGCTGGCAAATGCTCCTTTAGGAAGTAAAAATCAACAAATTAAGGTAATTTGGCTTTTATTGAATAAATTAATATATATATATATATATATATATATATATATATATATATATATATATATATATATATATATATTTATACTTGGTCATTAGTGAGCCCATATAAGATATACAGCGGCTATTGGTAAGCCCGATTAATTCTAGGTCGTCCCGATTTCGGGCTCACCAAGGTATCGCAGTGTATAACATGTGAATAAGATAGGGGGGGATGCACAATGGCCATCTACGAATTTTGTTTTGGGACGACCATTGACCCATATACATGTCCTTAATACGGCTTATAGTTCAACAAAAAACCGCACAGAGGGCGCTGTTCGAAATTATATACATTTAGAGTATAAGGTTTTTGGTGAGCCCATTTTTATACAGTTGATATTGATTATTGGTGCAATCGTTAGCCCGACACTTGGCAACAGTGGTTAAATTTATAAGATTTGGAAACAAGCATGAATGTGGTGCTTTTGAGTATTTAAGATAAAATATATGATACATGTGACGGTTTCATTCAACAAAAAATATAATATTTTAAGGGTGTTCCAGAAAAGAGTGTTAAAGTGTGGCAGAGGTTTTTTGTTTAAGAGCTATTAGGATTTTATGTGATTATTTGGTGGTTTTTACCTTTTCAGCTTAATTTGGCAATAATCGTGATAAATAAGTGAGATAATTGCCTAATCTAAATTAAAATATTAACTAAATCTATTAATTGAAACAAGGCAAGAAGAAAAGAAGTTTAATAATTATTAGGGAATTTTAAAAATGGGAATATTTTTTACCACCGTTGTTATCTTTAAAACTTTTCAATTCTCTATTTATTAGCTTCTCACCATGATAATTCCATCGAGATGTAGAAAAATAATAAGTCCTGAACTAAAAAATACGATATACATGGAGGATTCCTGCGCCACTCTTGAGACTATTTTCTGGGACATCCATCATCATATATCTACATTTTACAAATCGCTTATTTCTATTATAGTGTTAAAGCTTAAAAAGCTATTTAAGTCATCGAATTAATGGTATTAACTCTAAATAGCTCTATCTACTTTACAATTATCAATATATACAGGGTTATTCACAAAATACAAGACGGAGCATAATGAGAAAACGATAAATAAAAATTTCAAAAAACAAATGAAATAAATACATCTTTTAATTTTTTTTGTAATATGGATTGATACTATTCTTCGTAAAATTCAAAAAAAAAAAAATGTAATGCAGGTTATCTTTTAATCAAGCAGTGTTTTAATTAGAGACAGTTGAAAAACGACTCTTTTTAACTTTAAGAGGTTATAGAGCAATAACAATTTGTCATAAAAAGAAATTATTTTTACATTCCTATCTTAACTTTTTAAGGTGTATTCGATAAAAAAATATATATAACTGTCACTTGTCAAATTTTTTTTCTAAAAATTTCAAAAAATTTGTTGACAGTTAAGGTAGGTAGCTAAAAGTTTATGTCATTAGATGGACGATAAAAAGCTAAAATAGGGATGTAAAACTATTTCCTTCTATGATAAGTAGTTAGGGTTCTATAACCCCTTGAAGTTAAAAAGTCGTTTTTCAACTATCTCTAATTCAGAAACGATTTGATGCAATTATGTATGATCAAATTTCTTAAAATCAAATAATATATAGGGTTAAATAAATTAAATTTATTAGGCCCAAAAAATATACGCCACTACTTTTTTGCACTTTTTATATTTTTTTTTAGATACAGCAACAAAAAACACAACCTTTCTATCCCTTGAATCATTTTCGTATCTTGCTTATTTTTAAGAAAAATAATATGTTTTTTTTATGTAGTCTAGCTAGAGGCATACACATACCAAAGTGATTTTTTTTCTCAAAAACTATGTAAGATACGAAATTCATTCAATTTTAGTTTTTTAATTTAAAAAACTATAAAAAAAAATCAAAAAGTCAGTGGCGTAAATTTTTAATTTTTTCCTTTAACTTGTATTTTGGAAACTATGCATTTTCGGACCCATGTTTAAAAAAAACATATTTTTTAACAAGGAATCATAAAATATCTCCGTCTATTTTTCGAACACCCTATAAAATATGTCTATTAGGATTGATAATATTATTTTGATAACAACATAATATTGGTTTATAAATTATAAATATAAATAATTTACCATATAAATATAAAATATATGTATTAAAATATAAATAATATACCAACAATTATAAATAGGTAACCCATTTTCCCACGGAAAAAATGTCATGAGTCAAAAAGAAGTCAATATTTAAAAATTAAGCAAAGTGTTTCTTTCCTTGCTCTACTAAAGTCATTGCAACTGTGCATTTTTGAGAAAAAAACATTTTTTCTTCAAACGTTAAAAAAACATCACTTTGTCAACTCCTGTTGAGATGGTAGAAGGTAAATTTTAACCCAGGCGACAGTAAAAGTACTTTTAGTGCCGGCGGCAGTAGAAGTACACTTTACTGCCGCTTACCTATATTGTTGTTACCTTTATTGGCAGCCGTATCAAAATCGTAGTCACAGTAACGTCTCATTGTAACCTACAAAGCATCCGTTTCTTCTTAAATTTTAAATAAAATGTATTGTTTTTTTCACGTTTCATCTCGTTTGGAGAAAAAATGGCATGTTGCATACGGAGTAGAAGCACTTTTGTGCTTCAGCGGTATTCGCAAACCTCACTACGTCGTTTCCCGTCTTGCAAAACTTACGTTCAAACTGCCACACAAACCATTTACTAATATTAATATTTTTGCTACCTATTAAAATTTAAAATTAATATAATAAACCTATTTATTTATGTCTATGGTTTAAATAAATAAAAACTACTATTTTTAAACCATCCAAGTCATCGGAAAGGACTTTCCGATGACTTAGATTCTTCTGTATCGAACAAACGAATGCGTGATGGCTAGGCAAGTCTAAGGTCTGAAATAGTTGTATATTAAATATTATTGACGGAACAAATTCCAAAAATTTTTTTATTAGTTTTTGGGTGGTGAGGTTTATTGTCGTGGTCATATTCGGTCAGAGATATTTCACTTTCTGAATTTTTTGATAATTTGCCTTTGTTTTTTTTAACTTCATCTGTCGAATCAGAAAAGTTCAAAATCTGATGTTTTGGGCTTTTGTCATTATAACTTATCTAAAACATATTTTATACAGGGTTATTCACGACATACGAAACAGAGCGTTATGGGAAAACGTTAAATTAAAAATTCAAAAAAACAGAATTATCAAAGGCATCTTTTAAAATTATTTTTGTAATATACAGGGTGTGTTTTAAAGTTCTAAAACATTGAAAAAATTGTTTTTTAAACGAAACACCCTATATATTATTTAATTTTTAGATTCTTCGAAATTTGATGTAATGCATGTTATACTTTAATCAAGTAGTTTTTGGATTAGAGACAGTTGAAAAACAACTATTTTTACTTAAGAGGATATAGAGCCATAACTATTTGTCATGGAAGGAAATTATTTTTACATTCTTATCTTAACTTTTTATGGTCTATCTAATGGCATACATTTTTAGCTACCTTAACTGTCAACATTTTTGACATTAAAAAAAATGACGTGACAATTTTAATTTTTTTCATTGAATACACCCTAAAAAATTAGAATAGGAATCTGAAAATCATTACCTTTCTGACAAATAAGTTATGGCTCTACAACCTCTTGAAGTTGAAAAAGTCGCTTTTCAACTGTCTCTAATTTAAAAACTACCTACTTGATTAAAATATCACATGCATCATGCATTACATTAAATTTTTTAGAATTTTACAAAGAAATACATCTGAAAATCAAATCATATATAGAGTGTTTCACTTAAAAAAAAACCTATATTTTCAATGTTTTAGAATTTCAAAACACCCTGTATATAACAAAAATAACTTTAAAAGATGCCTTTGATAAACCTTTATTTATTTCATTTGGTTTGTGAAACTTTTATTTTGTTATTTTCTCATAAGGTTTCGTTTCGTATGTCGTGAATAACCATGCAGTTTGTAGAGAAGCGGAGTGATTTAAATATACATGGTATCCAGATTAAATTAAAATAATTTCTTTGAAATTACGTAATGTCATCGTTATTTTTTACATTAGCGGAACGCTGTTTATTTTTCGATAACAGTGAATTAAAATCAAAAGAAGAAATCTTCAACTTATATAGCTTAACGTAGATTTCAAAGTAGTGCCGATTTTTTTTCTACAATCGATAAATTTAAATGGGAAACCTTGTTAATTCTAGTGCTAATAAATAGACTTTAATAATTTTTTTATGATTTATCCCGTTAGTTATATATAGGATAAGTATTTGGGTTATTTCCCATATGAACTCAGACTAGTATATCTCTCTTAATGGTTCCTATGGGAAGTAACTGAACCAATAATATAATACGCAAGTGAGATACATCGCTGCAAATAGAATTGTCTATTTATTAAAAGTAAAATAATTGGTGTGATCATTCATTCATTATTATAAGCCATTTCTTAAATATGAAGTAGAACCTTAAATTGCCACTTTTAGTTTCGCCTTGTATCTCCTAAACGAAGGTAGGTAAATAAAATTTGGTTACATTTTACAAAAACTAACAACTTTGATTTAAAACCGCTAAAACTGTGTCAAACCTACCGGAGTTACCCTGTAATTACAACAAAATCTAAACACCCTATACGTTCTAAAACACTATAAGAATAAAGTTGTTCCGGAATTGTAAAGACATAAATTAAATTTTAATCGTTGGTTGGTATCTATTAATTAATAGGTAAAAAAACTAACAACTTGGCGTCAAAACCGCTAAAACTGTCAAACATAACGGAGTTACCCCGTAATTACAACAAAATCTGGACATTCTATCCTTTATAACACTGTAAGAATGTAAAGGCAGAAACACAACCAAAAACTTAAGATTTACGGAATAACATCAAGCATTCTCATGGGTCGATTGCGAATTGCGAGAAAGTCGTTGTAAAAAACATGTACGCCACTTGTTATAAATAGTGACAACACCGCCGGGCTAAGCAACATTGTAATAATATATAATTTTGTATAAAATAGGGACCCAATAGTTTATATTTTTGTAAAAAATAAGATTTTCTTACCCCTCTTGAGGGTCCTTAGCATATATATTTATTAGAAAGCAATTGTTTTTATATAGATACCTTTATACACATTAAAAGTGCCGGGTGAACGAACGACCTGTACATATGCCGGCTCCCAATGATCTATGACAATATATATATATATATATATATATATATATATATATATATATATATATATGATATATATATATATATATATATATATATATATAGATATATATATATATATATATATATATATATATATATATATATATATATATATATATATATATATATATATATATATATATATATATATATTATATATATATATATATATATATATATATATATATATATATATATATATATATATATATATATATATATATATATATATATATATATATATATATATATATATATATATATATATATATATATATATATATATATATATATATATATATATATATATATATATATATATATATAGGGTCTTCATTAATGTTTGTAAACCACGTGACCAAAAATGTTGCGGGTTGCCTATTCAGAGGTTGCACAAAATTTAATAAAATATCCCTAGAAATATTCATTGGCGCCGGGCATTTTAAAATCGATATTTAAATGTCAAAAACATTTTTTTTAAGGTTAGAAAATTTACCATTTATCATTTTTTCAAGTAGTTGTAATTTGAACATCAACAACATGAAGTTATGGTAACACTTGCTTATACGGTTTTCTCCTATTTTTGAATATTTTGGCAACATTTTTATAGTCATATTCTAGGGTCCTCAGGGATTGCAAATATACTGGCGGAGAAAAGAAATTATGCGTTTATTTTTTTTTTCAATTAAACAAGCTTACGGGACCTTGGAGTGAATAGGGGTGCTGGGCGGGGTAAAAACGTATAGATTAATAATTATTCGGTAATTATTGCATATACGGTTTTCTTCTATTTTTGGATTATATGGTAAAATTTTTATATAGTCATATTCCAGTGTCCTTAGGGATTGCAAATATACTACCGGAGAAGAGAAATTATGTGTTTTAATATTTTTTATTTTAATTTGAAAATTTAAAATTACCATTGATTTTCTCCATATAATGCGAAAACTCCCCATTATGACAAGGAACGTCAGCGTGCAGTGTTGCCAAATGAGGGTCTTTTCGAATACGTTCCCGCATTTTCACGTCTGAAATATAATTGGGAAAAATAAAAAGCCGCTTTAACTAACCAAAATTAACCATGACCAACTGTTTAGACAAATTCAAGGGCCCCTAGTCGGTTATGGTTAGTTTTGGTAAGCAAAGCAGCTTTTTATTTATCCCAATTATATTTTAGACAGAACCAGAATATCAAAATTTGATGGCCGAAAATTATTAAGTCCGGCAACACTGTTGATACTTATTTTGAATTTGACAATGTAGTAGCGATGGGCATATTCGGATGATTTTAATATTCGAATATTCGTATTCCGGAAGATCTTCATATTCGGAATATCATTCGAAATATGAAACATTGACCGATCAACGTCAGTCGGTATTCGATATATTGCGCCGACCGCCAACCGTCGACTTACCCCGAAGTCGAAAGGTTTGCTTTCGAAATAACGAATTATTCCGGATAAATCAGATGTCGGAAGATGAAAAATGAATTATTTTGTTTCGGCTTTTAATTTCAGTCGACTATTATTGGGTTGATGTTGTATTTGCATACGTATTCTTGTACGTTTTAAATTTGTTTTGCTGTTATTGGTGGTGCGGCGGAAGTTTTGTTTTCGGTTTAATTCGTAATTATTGGTGTGGTGTATAGAATAGTATACAGTGGCCGCCGAAAAAGTCGACATTTTGTGGAAAATTTTTATTCTTGATATGAATGAACCGCGAATTGAATGAACTATCATTCAATAAGTAGCGGTAATATACCCCAGCTGATTGGAATACGAATATTCGAATATCTGAAAGAAATATTCGAATCATTCGAAACATTTCTATATTCGAATATCGTTCGGAAGATCATTCGGAAGGTTCCATCACTACAATGTAGAAAGAATGTGTTATCAGATATTAGATTTATTTCTAACCTATATTTTTTTAAATTTAAATTAAAAGTTGTTTTTCCCGATTTTCTGCGTATTTTGTCAATAGATTTCTGTTTCTGTGTGTTATGTTTAACTAAATAATTATCAATTTATACGTTTTTACCCCGCCCAGCACTCAAATTCACTCCAAGATCCAGTAAGTTTATTTGGTTGAAAAAACAAAAATTAAACACAATTTCTCTTCTCCGGTAGTATATTTGCTATCCCAAAGGATACTTATGGCCAATTGCACCGTTGTGGTTTTCTGTTTTCTTAACTAAGGGACGTTTTGAATGTGACTATTGTCATAATATTTGACACCGTCTCAATGCAACTTAGGTTAAGAAGGGCTTAAAACTGCTTATACCACAGTGGTGCAAACCGCTGTTAAATGTAATTTTATTAAAAAAAATTCATAAAATCCAAAAATAGCAGAAAACCGTATATGCAATTGTTACCAATTATTCACTAAAACATGACACACACACAAAAATCCATTGACAAAATACGCAGAAAATCTGGAAAAAGGAAAAACTTTTAAAAAAAGGGTTAAATAAAAAAAAAAAATATAAGGTGTTTAAGAAATCTGAATGTCAAAATTGTAAGGATTCTTTTTCTACTGTCAAATTTAAAATAAGTATCAACAGTGTTGCCGGATTTAATAATTTTGGGCACTTTGTTGTGTTTAAATTTTTTGATATTTCTTTTATGTCTGAACTTTAATTGGGAAAAATAAAAAGGTGCTAACCAAAACTAACCATGACCGACTAAGGGCTTTTAATTTTGTCTAAAAGGTCGGTCATGGTTAATTCTGGTTGGTTAAAGCAGGAGCGGCCTTTTTTAATAAGTCCCCGCATTTTCACGTCTGAAATATAATTGGGGAAAATAAAAAACTGCTTTGCTAACCAGAACTAACCATAACCGACTAGAACTTAGGGCTTTTGAATTTGTCTGAAATGCTAACCAAAACTAACCATGACCGACTAAGGGCGTTTAATTTTGTCTAAAAGGTCGATTAAGGTTAATTCTGGTTAGTTAAAGCAGGAGCGGTCTTTTTTAATACGTCCCCGCATTTTCACGTCTGAAATATACTTGGGAAAAATAATAAGGAAAATAAAAAGCTGCTTTGCTAACCAGAACTAACCATGACCGACTAGAACTTAGGGCTTTTGAATTTGTCTGAAATGCTAACCACAACTAACCAAAACTAACCATGACCGACTGAGGGCGTTTGATTTTGTCTAAAAGGTCGATCATGGTTAATTCTGGTTAGTTAAAGCAGGAGCGGTCTTTTTTAATACGTCCCCGCATTTTCACGTCTGAAATATAATTGGGGAAAATAATAGGGAAAATAAAAAGCTGCTTTGCTAACCAGAACTAACCATGACCGACTAGAACTTTTAAATTTGTCTGAAATTCGGGGACGTATTAAAAAAGACCGCGCATGCTTATATGCTGGAATATCTTTCTCTAGATAGTCGCTCCTGTTAAAGCGGCTTTTTATTTTCCCCAATTAAATTTCAGACGTGAAAATGCGGGGACGTATTAAAACAGACCTCGATTTGGCAACACTGCACGCTGACGTTTCTTGTCATAAAGGGGAGTTTTCGCATTGTATGGAGAAAATCAATGGTAATTTTAAATCTTAAAATCAAAATAAAAAATATTAAAACACATAATTTTTCTTCTCCGCCAGTATATTTGCAATCCCTGAGGACCCTAGAATATGACTATATAAAAATTTTGCCAAATAATCCAAAAATAGAAGAAAACCGTATAAGCAAGTTTTACCGAAGTTATTACAGCCTTTTTGGATAATTTTTGTATGCATTTAGTTTTGAGTCTCTTGTTTGTCAATAATTTAATTTGCTAGATTTAGCTACAAAAAATTCTAGTCAAGGAAACGAGGAATTTTTTGTACAGTAAGATGCATTTGAATGCGGTTTTTTGCATTCGATTCGTATCAACGTCTACAAGCTTTGTGAACAAATTTAATTATTGGAAAATGAAAACCTGCATTTCTGCGTTAAAAAAATAATTTTTAAATTAAATTTTAAGGTTTGCAATTATAAAAAATGTATAACTAGGTAAATATGATAAAAATGAGATTTTGTTACTCGGGAGTTTTTAAGGTCGCTGACATGCTGACTATGAGATTGGCAAGGCCCTACGGAGCACCTGGTGCGCGCTAAGGATAGTGTAAACGTGGTCTAGTGGAGTTTTACGACAGTTGGACCGACATTAGCAGGATTTGTTGTAAAACTTTAGAAGACGACGTTTACACCATCGTTAGCGCGCACCGGATACTCCCCATGCCCTTGTCAATATCATATGAGTGTTCAACGACCTCGAAAACCCCCGAGTAACAAATTCGAGCCCATTTGCATCAATATTTACCTAGTTATAATTTCCTTATAGTTGCAAAATTTAAGATGCATTTTTCTAATGCAAAAATGCAGTTATTTATTTTCCATTAATTAAATTTGTTTTACAAAGTTTCTATATGTTTATACAATTCGAATGCAAGAAACC
>JAHBCN010019277.1:0-16134 GCA_019359885.1 Listronotus oregonensis
ATCAAATTGCGCAACTTTGCCTTCATTTAACCGACCTCGTATCCTTCAGGTTTCTGAGGTCCCAATGATGAGGCTCGAATTTGGGACACCCTGTATACTAGTTTACATATTAATAAAACTAAATAGTCCTATGATTTTTCAGCGAACTTACTGATGACACAAAAATTTCGATGACTTAAATCCGTTCGAATTACCATAGATATTCTTAAACAAAGACATTTTTGTCCTTATACTAATCCTCCAGGGGCTCAAACACAATTATATATGTAAATTAGATCGGCGGGACCATAAGCGAAAAATTCCTTTTTTGTTTTGTCACATTAATAATTAATGAAGGATTTTTTCTTAAGTTGATTGGAGATAAGATCAAAACTAAAGTTTTTTTTAAGAGTCCCAAGGTGTGAGAGACAGTATCGTTATTAAGAAACGGCTAATCTAATCTAGAGTTTTTCATGATGAACACTTTTTAAGGTTACATAAATTTAACGAATTAATAGGCTGCAATTGGTTTAAAAAAATTGTAATTGAAGAACATTTACCCTCATTTTCACTGTTTTTTGATTCTCTAAAATCAGAATTGAATCTTGGTCCTTGTCATTTAAATGGGAAAGGAAAACCAAACGGCAGAGATAAAACGAAGAATAAAACTAGCATGGATAGCATTTGGAAAACTGAGTCAAGTTAAAAAACCCTAACATCCCTATAAACCTTAAACGAAAAGTCTTTAACACATGCATCCTGCCTGTCGCAACATATGGACTTGAGACAAAGGCTATAACCAAGAAGTACACCAATAACCTTGGGACAATGCAAAGGGCCATGGAACGGGCAATGCTTGGCGTTAGCTTACGAGATAAAATCCGTAACGAAGAAATAAGAAAAAGAACGAAGGTAGTGGATTTGATACAGCGAATCGCTGAGCTTAAGTGGCAATGGATCGGGCATGTTGCCAGACTAAGTGCGGACAGATGGGTATCAAGGCTTGTACATTGGAGACCACGACAGACAAAGAGGAGTGTCGGCAGGCCACAAAGGAGATGGTTGGATGACGTTAAAAGAATAGCAGGGGGAAGATGGTACCACACAACAAAAGATAGAACAGCATGGAAACAAATGAAAGATGCCTTTGTTCAGGAGTGGACAGATAATAGCTGACAAAGAAGAAGAAGAAGAAGAGGGGAAACATCCACTATAGAAAGTTTGGACGGTGGCTCTAAACTGCAAACTGAAACAAACAACATTAACACGATAACACCAGAAAAACGGAAGGTATTGCCCCTTCTACTCGTGACAAAACCTACTGCATTCAGAAGCTTAAATATTCAAGACGGGTTTTCGAGCATATACGTACTAGAGGCAACCCGGCTGCTTGGCAACACGGACAAGCGTGCGAGAAAGAAAGAAACATCGTACTATAACCTTTTTCTCTTGCTCTCTTTAACGTGCTGACTGGTCAATGGAGAAGAGCTGACTAATTAGCGCGCAAAGCGGGGTTTATATCACTCCCACCGAGCAACACGTTGAAGCGAGAGAAAAAGTAGCATACTGCATTTAAATTGAGATTAATAAAGATTTTTTTAAAAGCAATGGATGGGAATGGAAAAGGGTAAGCAAAGCAAAAATTAAAAAGGGGCCTATTGTCGAGTTTACAAATAAAGGAGATAACTAAAGATGAAATATTTAATTAGGTATAAGACAAATGAAACTGAAGTACGAGCCACAGGTGCCTTTATATAGTTGTTACAAGATTTGTTGGAAATTGGAAATGCGAAAGCTGAATATTACAAAGATATTGTGTGTGAATTGCTTAATGGTTATAAAGAAATGGGATGTAAAATATCTCTCAAAATTAATTTTCTTGTCTGCCATCTTGATTTTTCCCCCGAAAATTTGGGGCCTGGAAGAGACGAATATGTATATAAAAAAAACGATATTTTTATGGTGTAAATAGTTATAAAGTAACACTCCTTGATAGGGAGGGCTGTAGTATTTTATAGGACCTAATAAAGAGATTATTCTAGAAATGATTAGAAACCATAGTAAGTGAGTTATATTATAATAGTAATAGAGTTAAGATCAGAAAGAGTTGTGACATTGTAAAGTAGTAAGTAAAGTGTTGTTAAGCTATACAGAGTCTTTGAATTGTATGACCGACATACGGAGAGCTAGTAAATCGTAACAATATCAAGGCAAATGGAGTGCCACTTTGCTTCCTGAATATTGCTGAACAATATTAAGGGATACTCCAAACAGAAAATATCGCTGTAAAACATCGAGATTTACATTGTGATATAAATTAAGATTAAGAATAAAATACATCTATTATTATATTTTAGTAAAAATTATCGACCTCGTTTTGTCTATATCACAAACATAAAGTTAATTTTTGTTTACCAGTATTATTAACGCTGTTCAGGAGGTTGGTAGTCTTAAGAATGAATGATATATTGGATTAAGTTTTGAATGTATTAAATATATTGATTAATAATCAGTCAAACGTCGGCCACGCAGGGTGCCTCAGGGATCATTTTCATCCAAGATAAAACATCGTGCAAGTGAGATGGAACAAGAAATAAAAAAGGAGGTCTGTCTATAAGGCGATGGAAAGACAATTATGTTGAGTTTGTTTATAGAGCGTCTTTTTTTTATCGAATCCATCATTTTTAGATCAGGTTTGCAATTTTATTGTTTAATAAAAATTTAATGTTTAATCTGAGTGACTTGATCATACTAAAATCACTTCACGTACTTTACTACTTTCAGAAAAATACAAACTTAATATTATCTCTTTAAAATTTTTTGATAGAGGGGTCTTAACACTAAAATTTTGGACTTCCATTGTCCTTATTTGTTAATTGATACACAACGTTTCGGTTAGTGATGTTTCTCCAACCGTTTTCAAGTGAAAACTATCTTTAAAAGCTACGACTTATATACTATCCGTTGTTGACCGAAGCTTGACCGATTTTTCACGGTTCAGCAACGGCTGCCAGATATTCGAAATGTTCATACTAGGTTTACTAAATACATTTTGGTTGTTTGCAATTATTACAGCTTCTTTAAATTTTCTTTTCCTCCAGTGGGTTTCTTTCCGAATAATTTTTGCTTCCGACTATTGTATGCGGTGTTGCTTTGACCATGCGTGTTTGATTTCGACTTTTCACCTCGTTCCGTATGTTTTTGTGTTCTTTACCTCTAATTTCGAGAGGTCTTTTTGTTTCACCGATGTATACCTCACCACATTCACAGGGAATTCGGTATATACAGTCCTTATTTGGAATATTGTTGTCCGGTCTCGTCTTAGTAGAAATACTTCTTAGAGTGGTTTGGGATTTAAATGTCCTTTTATTGTTATACTTATTCGCGATTATGCGGATCTTTTTCGAAGTTCCTTTAATATACGGAATTCTTATAAATATTTGGTCCTGTGCTGTCTTGTTCAAGCAGTGGCGGCTTTACAGGGACGGCAGGGTCGGCAGTGCCGACCCATTGGTTCCTTAGTGCTCAATGAGTATATAATTAATTAAAATAAAAACATTCAAACCAAAAATCTGAATCTACAGAACAACTACCTTATTTACTAGAAAGCCATTTTTGTTGTATTATTTATTGTCCCCTATACCGATTTACTTGCGTATTTTAAAAACTCCTGCGATCAAGCTATACCAAAGTTGTATTCCACTTTTACTTTTCGAATCGCCTTGGTATTCCCTGGTGGCTTGCCGTACGGTTTCATTGGTAAATCACAGAGAAAGCTGCGAATAAGATGGAAACCAAAAATCATTTGATTTATTTTGTTCATGTATTAATAGCCACACTCGGCTAATACGTTTTGCCGATGAAAAAGGAGGTTAGGTTTAGGTTCTCAATAAACTTGATGGAAGAAACCCGCATCGATTTCTATTGATATTTTTAGTATCATACCGGGAGTGCGTGTTGATCGATATTTTAGTGTTTTTGGGGCTGTTTTTAAAATAAACGAGCCTTAATATCGTAAAAGAAGTTTTAGTGTCATTCCGTAAGAAAGTTTATTTTATTATTTTTATCTCACAGGTGTCAGGTAAGCCTTGTAATCTTGTAAATTTTTTAATTCCGACAAAAATGGAGGGAAGCTCTCTAACGGCAAACCAACAGGGAGATGTAACCACTATAACTAGTGATATTGTTCATTATTTTTTAAATTTAAAAAGTGGACTTTCATCCTTTTCATTCGACGAGCAAGTTAAAAATAATAATGGACGTCCGACACCCAAGATGTCAAACTTAATTAATACGGGAGGTAAAGGAAGTAACAGGGCTTTTTCAGAAAATTGGTATCAAAAGTAAGTATGCCTGGCTTACGGGAAGTGAAACAAAAAATAAATCGTTTTGTTGGCCATGTCTGTTATACGACAACTTGAAAGAACTCTTCGTGCTCTATAAAAGCACGATATATCAAAAGGTCATATTTACAGTGAACTTAAAATGATTTTTTTTTGGTAAACAAAACATTTGCTTGTTAGTAAACAACGGAGCTCGGTTAGAAAATGTTAAACATAATGAACTTATTTAAGATAAAATATTAAAAACCACAAAAAAATTAAAAAACTCAAAAAATCAAAAAAAAAAAAAAATAAAACACATTAAAAAAACAAACAAAAATTAAAACTATTAAAAATCCTATAATGGAGCTACATAACGGAATATGTTTTATTTTATTGTAAGGTTTTCTGAGGAAAAAATAAGTCATCGATCTGCCGACCCGGGCTGCGAACCACGAGCCGCCACTGTGTTCAAGTAAGAGTTTTTGATTTTTGACCTTCATATGGACTGGTAAAGGGTATCAGATGCGCGGTTTAAAAGTTAGATTTTATGGGCGAAAAAATGTGTCGGTGCGCTGTGGCGGTAGTCATCACTTAGGGTCTGAGATCATGCGCAGAACGGACTGGCAGATCGATTTTATTTACACATTTGTCGCCGGCCAGTTCCGTACTTTGTCAATTTGACGCCATTTTGCTAATATTTCGCCTTGTTTGGAATTTGACCGTTTGTGTGAGATTTTTTAGTTTTTGAACTGACTTATTTAGTGATTTGTAATAGAATTTTTATATAATTATAGATTCTAAACAACTTTTACTCTTTTTTTGACTTTTTTGTGTTTTATTAGACTAAAGTGGTTGTGAATTTTTTATAAAAAAAAGTTAGGAGCTTATTCACTGGTATTTTTAATTTGTAATAGTATTAACATATTAAAACTGGTGTAATATTTTATTCTGTATATCATGTCAAGCATACCAGAATTGTTTTTAGTTATTTTATTGACCAAATTAACTTATCTAAAAAAATAGTTTTAAAACCATTACTTATGGTTAATAAATGTACTTCTATAAAGTCTTAGGTTTTATTTTTCGTGTTTAGGTCGTAATTTTAAGTTCCGCATACTTCTTTCCAAGAAACAACTTTGCATAGGACGTGTTAATAAGTCACGAGGTTTATTCTGTCATATATAAGGACTTAAAAGACTTATAATTATTTAGACCTTACTAAAATCTGTAAACAAAATTTATATTACACTGGTTAAAAAAACCACGGTTACTGGTTTTTTGAACCAGTAAAACACACTGGTTTGATTAGGTGTTGTTCTTAAACGAAAATAAACATATTATCCATTGTCAGCTCCTTAAATTTCTTTTGTTCTTCTAAATGTAACAGCTATGAAAAGCCACGAATAATAATAATAAAAAATGGAGAATGCGACTGAAAATGACTCTTGTGGCTTATTTAAGAATTAACTTTTTGTTTCATCAATACGTATTTTTGTAACAAAATCATAATTAAAAAAATTCACTATAATTGTTTATTTCGGATTGAAAAAATCTGAACAAAAAATGTATTGCATTAATCTAAAAAGTCAGTAACTATGGTTACAACATATAACGTATTCCTTTGGAGCCTATACCTACTAGAGGCACCCTTGCCGCTTGGAAAGCGAACATTTGTGCAAGAAAGAAAGAATAGCGGTATAACCTTTCTCTCCCTGCAACGTGCTCATTGGTCGGTGAAAGGAATATATATACCCCGCTCTGCGTGCTGATTGGTCGGTCTCTTCTCGTCAATCAATCGGCACGTTGGAGTTACGGAGAAAGGTTATACTATGATTCTTATTTCTCTCTCGCACTGCCAAACGGCAAGGCTGCCTCTAGCAAATATATGCTCGTTTTTTATAACTATATGTAAGATGATTACAATATCCTTTTCTCGCTATTGAAAAAATAAGTCTAGGCAGGAATAGAGTTATTTGTACCAACATTTTTTTACCCTTTTGTTTATAAGATTGTTCCAATCTCGCAAAAAACCGTTTATTGTACGGCCATATGCAAGTCCAGTCAAATAAACGATAGGTGACAGTGTATTACACGATCCCTTTACTAATCCCCAACCAAAGCAAAACCCTTTAATTATACAGAAAGCATTTAAACTTCGTCGTTTTTGAACTGACATAAAACCGTGTAAAGTCGACAGTCACGCGTTTAATTGATTCTAAGTCCGGTACTGGTCCTGCTTTTTAAATACGCATGCTAAATGACACTATCATTTGTTTAGTGCGCGCTAGCATAAACTTGCCATAAATGCGATTAGTCATTACATATCTAAAGTTAGGTTATCTATGAATCGAACCCTCTGTTATACCTAATCTAACGCCACTATTTTTTTTAATTTCAGATGATTCGTTCCAAAGATATGGACAACGTAACTCACATGTCTACTTTTTAAAGCGTTATCATTATCTATATTTATTATGTATTCAAAATGTTTAAAATTATAAAAATAATTTTCCTAGCAGTTCAAGAGTTTGTTTATTGAGCCCAACATCTTTTTTATTAATAACTTTGATAGAAGCTTGAAAAAAAAATAGTGAAAATACCCTTAATTCGTATATTTCTCGTATACCTGATTAGTAAAGTTACTAAAAAATTCATCGAAGCTTATTTTAATTTTCTACCTGCCTCGTGTCGGTGAGATACAGAAACTTATATGTTCCGGAGCTCAGTGCAAATTGATCTTCCCTTCTCCGCAAAACCTAAACAAATATGTGTTCTTGTGTTCACGTTTGGCAAAGACGCACCGAGAATTTCAATAAGCTCATGTGATAAATAGCCGCTATTACGAGGATTCGGGCATATCCGAAAAATAGATCGCTTCAATTTGGTGTTGTTGCTTGTTGTTTTTAGCGCCGATTAACGAAAATGTATTTATTTATTTAAAAAAAAATGGATAAATATTTTCCAACGTCATAAATAACGCTGTAGGGAATATGTCGCTCTTTTATAGGTATTTTTACGCCTTCTCCTAGCGGCTCCTAGCAGAGGAGGACGAAGTGCCACTCTTATGCATCTGCTTATGATCCATCCGGAGAGTCTCCAAACTTTCCACTTTGTTTATTTTTTCATTCCTAGAGTGTCTAGACTAAAACCAGAGCTGGGTAAGAATCGAATCCTTTTGAAATCGAATCCAGGAGTCGATTCCTTTTCAAGGTTCCGAAGGCTGGAATCGAGGATCCGTGATCCGAATTTGTTATATAATTTTAAAATGATCCGAAATGGATTTCTTTTTTGAAAGAATCCGATTCCAAAAGGAATCGATTCCTTATATTTCTAATTTGAGACAAATCGGTTTTTAAATGCCAAAATCCGCTATTTTGAATACGCCATTTCAAATTTCCAAGTTTTGACCTAAAGGTATGTTTCCTTCCACGCGGACGCCGCATGCGTCTAACGCACTAAGTTAGCGGCAAAGCACTCCTACTAATCCAAGCGGCCGTCGTATGCGTCCGCTGTCAACGACTGCGATGGATGCGACTGGATTGCTGAAGAAGCAGTGTAGACGCAGTCGTGTCTGCGACTGATATTTTGTTTGTGTTGTTATGTGTGGAATATCCGGTGTTTTTTTTTAATTGTTAAAAATTGAAACTTTATTTTTAAATGAGATCCTGAATTTTCTATTAAGTATTTTAAGAGCTTTTAAGATCCCAAATCCAATGATGTTTCGCACTTATTCAAAAAAAACAATTTAATGTTTTCCCGAGATCCTGCCAAAAATATATTGTCTGACTCTCTCTAACATATGGTTTGTTATGAAAATTGCCATTAATATAAATTTTTCGAATAAGTGCAATACATTATTGGTCTTGGGAACTTAATAGCTCCTAAAATACATAAATTAAAAATCCAGAGCCGTGTTTAAAAAAAAACAGTTGATGATGACAGCTCAAAGACGAATCGTCGAAACACGAAACACTATATTGTAGAACATGAAAAGTAGCAATGGAAATGTAAAAGTTATTTTGTTACATCGATTCAAATAAAGTCATAAAAAAATAAAAACGAAATTGCGAATAATCGGTTTTTTCCAAAAGTAAGTATTCGGAAATTTTAAAGTTCTAAGGTGGCATTTTGATTAGCATCATATTGCGCAACTTTGCCTTCATTTAACCGACCCGTATCTCTTCAAGTTTCCGAGATCCTAATGATAAGACTCGAGTTTGGTTCACCCTGTACAGATTTACCTTAATACAATGGCTAATTTTTCCTCTGGGGTTATTGGATATTCAACTCTGTTGTATGGCTCGGACTTTATATCGTCTTTTATTAAGTCAAGAATAAAACTAAACTTTGCTTTATTCACTCTAAAATATTTTCTAAATTTTACTTCATCCTGTTGCAGATGTCGATTTATTAATGTAGTATAACAACCCTCATTGCGTCTTTGCTGAAATATTGGATTTATAGAAGCATTGCTATGTTTCAGATTGGCTAATTGTAATAGTATTTCGTCATCCTCTTCCTTCTTCTTAATAATACATATATTGCTAGATCATCCATCACGACTCTTATCAAAGATTATTCCCTTTCACTAATAATTTTGCTATCGCGAGTTTGAGCCGCGGTCCTAAGAAACCACCCGATTAAACGGCGGCCGCATGCGTTAGTCGCATGCGACGGCCGCGTGGAAGGAACCACACCTTAAGATTATTAATTCAATTCAATTCAAATTTTGACCAAGCACCCTCAAAAACCCTTAAATCCTGAATCTGAGGCAAGTGTGTCTATAAATGCCAAAATTCACCATTTTGAATCTCCCATTTTAAATTTCCAATTTTTACTAGTGCGGAAAAGTAGAATCTTTTAGTTTTTTGAACATAAATTAGTATCTAATTATAAAATAATGCATAATTTTGCTTATAATAGTTATATTTTTAAAGAAACTGAATTTTACTGTAATTTTGCAGTCTTTTTATAACATTTATTAAATTAAATAAAACTATATGTTTTTAAAAACTCCATATAAATTATCAAAGAATCCATAGCAACCAACTAATTGTTTATGCATCTATCATAAATTAATTTTCTGTCACGCATTTTTCAATCAAATTGGAGAAACTTTTTCAATGAATTCTGTCGACGATTTACCAGCATCGAATATCGAAGCAGCAGAAATAGCAAGTATAGATCTCCTGCCCATGAAATCTCGTCACAGGTATGGAAAAGAATTTTTCTACTACTGTATAAATAAGAAAACTTTGTGGTCCTAGCAACGCGAATGATAACGAAAGAGAATCTTCGTGTTACCTGGTTGCTAAGTAATATTTTCAGCGCCTGGACAAAAAAGTAAGAGTAAAAAAAAAGAAAATATGCTTGTGGGAAATATTAGGATTTATTTATAAAAAGTAACTAATTTATGACAAAATATTTTAAAAAAACTAGGTTAGGTATTAACATTAAAAGTAATTGTGCAATTTGAGCAATTAGCAAAAGAAATTGGAGGAATAATACTTGAATTAACAGTTTTTAAATTTGTTGTTGGGGTATCGTTATCACCTTTAACTACGTTAATATTAATATTTTTCACTGTTACTTCATTAGAGGAAATATTGGTAGGAATTTCGTGTAAAATCTTCTTTGAAATTTCCACCTTATTACTATAGGATTCAGAAATATATCCCTCCGCAACAGAAGAAGACTTCCAACCTCCATGCCTTTTTAAGTCCAAAATATCGACATCCGAAGCATTGGCAAGGAACGTAGTTGACGTTCTTCTAAAAGAATGGCCAGTGTATCTACTGATGTCTTCAAGCTTCAAAAACTTCGAAATTTCTTTAGGTACATTTGAAATAGTGTGCTTTCCAATTACTTGATTAACACATTTACCTCTTTCATAACGATACAATAAACGCTCATCTAGAGCATTCCTTGGTCTCAGCTTAATATATTCCTGTAGAAATCTGACATAAGGAACTGAGCCTTCATTGTTGGTTACTACAAAGTTTCTTTTATCTTTATTTTTAGACTCCACTATTTTTGCTATAGCCACGTCATTTCTTATTTCTACATCACTTAGCTTCATTCTGTATATTTCGTCTGTCCGGCATGCCCCAGCCACTCCCATAATGGCTATTACTTTCATTGCTAAGTAACTTTGATCAGGCGCGTTAAGTAAAAACTTTATGATTTCTTCTTTTTTAAAAATTTTTGAATTTTTTGCCTAATAACCATCATTTTTCCTTTTAATAAAAGCAACTAGTTTCTTGAACTCCAAAATATCTTGATTTTTGTTTACGAAAATTGTTAACTTGAGCATGGAATATACAGACCAGAGGGTTGGTGGTGATAAAGACTCGTATTTTTCTTGAAAATACGCCAACATCACATTCTCGTCAATCCGCCCCACATTTTTTGTAGCAAGCCATTCAGAAAACGATTTATATGTTTGATGGTACCTCTCTTTAGATTTGTCTGGCAGAAGTGAGGCACACGCAAGGTCAGCTGCCTTTTGGATGCCATTTTCATATTCATTTAACATTTTAAAATGGGAATGGATTTATACTAAATTAACAATAATTCAAAATCTGACAAGTGCTGATGACAGACAATGTCAACAATAAATGTGTTGCTATGGATTCAAATTTTTTAACAGGTAAAATTTCAAAATCTCTGATATTTCTATTAAAACATGATGTTAATGAATATTAAATTATGCGATACATAGAACAGTAGCAGAAAAATATAATACATTACACGATGCGAAAGGCCTTTCAAGTGTTCGGAGGTTTTAAATAGCCCCGCTTCGCCTCGCCCTTTAAAAGCACCTCACACCAAAAAGTAAACTTTCGCATCTTGTAATGTAAATAACTATTGTTATGTTTGAGAGCTGTGTCAAAGTAAGGGTGTGAAGTCTTTTAAAGAAGAGATTTTTCTGGCCTATTTCTCTTATTTATCAAAAACATGTAAACCCAAAACATTATGGTCTAGATACTCTATGCTAAAATGTATCATTAAGTTACGAAAGGACATAGATTTAAGCAAGTTTTTCAAAGTGACGGCCTACCTTAAAAAACAAAGCGTTGGTTTTTACATATAAATGTGGCTACGATTTTAGGCTTAGCGGACGCTTCAATACGCCTGGACTATATTGAAGACCAAGGAAATTTAGTATTGATACACATCCCAGACTCAAAAAATCACAGCTCTAGAAGCTTTGGCATTTCTGGAGATGCCGAAAATGGAAAATTTTTGAATCTATATAAAAAGTATGCCAGTTTACGAAAGCCGACAACATCACATAGGCGATTTTTTGTAAACTATAAACACGGAGTGTGTACAGTACACTGTATCGGCAGTAATATCTTCGGAAAATTGCCATCGGAAATCGCGGCCTATCTCAAACTTCCTAACCCGGAATTGTATACTGGGCATAGCTTTCGCCGGTCCTCTGCAACATTTCTCGCAAATTCCGAAGAATAAATATCCAACATTAAACGTCTTGGAGGCTAAAAGTCTACATCAGTCGCTAAAGGATACCTCGAGAATTCAACAAATTTATGAAAGGATATTTCGAACAAAATACTCAATTTAACCGAAACTTCTTCCACTATCCAGAAACAACGCTTAATGCCATCTTCCAATGTACTAAACCTTTCGGTTCAAGAAACTACTTCCATAGTTGCAAAAGATTGGCTCATCAAGAACCCAACGCCGCCGCCGTCAACGTTTTCTACAGAAGAGCAACTCGCGTCAGCAAAAAATAATTGCCTAAGCGACCAATTGCACTTTTACTAAAAACGGTAATAATAATAATAAGTGTATAAATTTCTTCGTTAATAAATAATATTTTAATCATAAATCTTTAAGATTATGTTGGTTTTTCCTCTCGCGTTTAGAAACAATATTGTTTCTAACACTTGCGGAAAGTAACTCTTCCGCTCTTGGCGGCTTACCCGAACTCCACTGCGCGTCGTTCGTGTAACGGCAGCCGCGTGCGGAAAACTATCACTTTCCGCACTTGTTAGGAAAATAACTATTTCCAATTTTCCTTAATAACTACACTGTCTAACAGAAAAATCCCCCCTATAAAAAAATCGTGTGATTTGTAATATTTGGACTTATACTAATATACAACTAACCCTCAAATGTTTTTATTAGCCTCAGATTTCTCGGAAGGGTCTAGTAGAGGGGTAATAAATGGGCGACCCATTATTATGGCCAGGTAGGTGGATCTATGCTTGAAATATCCCTTTAGTCGTTATTTTATAATCATTTAGTAAACATCTGTTGATTTTTCGATTAGATAGATCTACGTGTAAGAAAAATGTCGACGCGAATTTGTGTTAATAAAGCTGATAAATTCTGTTATATTTGTGGCGAAGTTACCGCGAAGGCTACTAAAAACCGATATCTTCACTAGTAAAAAGGCTTATGAACTGTACTGAAATGTTCCGTCTGCAATGCGACCAGTACCCCATGACAATTCATTACCCATTCCCCAACCACCTGAGAGTTACGCTTGATTCGGAATCAGACTCTCGAAGTACTTCGCCAGAAGCCGGACCAAGCTACATCCCTAGTTCCATTGATTTGCCCGATCACCTATTTAATCACTAAGGTGAATTGAATGACCTTGTTCGTGACTTGGACCTCCCGAAAACAAAAGCGGAACTTCTCGGATCCCGCCTGCAGCAGTGGAACCTCTTGGAAAAAGGAGTTAAGGTGTCCATCTACAGAAAAAGGGAATCTACTCTACAAATTTTTTTGCAGCGGACGGTGATTTAGTATTTTGCCATGATATTCCTGGCCTAATGGTCGAACTGAACTTACCATATACGCCCGATAAATGGAGACTATTCATAGATTCGTCTAAAACAAGTCTAAAAGCTGTTTTACTTTATAATGGAAATGAACATCCATCCGTTCCTATAGCTCATTCGGTAAATATGAAAGAAACATATGACAATCTGAAGATGATACTCAGATGTATAAAGTACGAAGATCACAAATGGAATATATGTGCAGATTTGAAAGTGCTGCTTTTTGTGTGAGTGGGACAGCCGTGCAAGAGACAAACATTATAAAATAAAGGTTTGGCCTCCACGTGAAAAAATAGAAGTTGGAGTTAAAAATTTGACCCGAGAACCGTTAGTTCAGAAAGAAAAAATATATTTACCTCCACTTCACATAAAGTTAGGATTGATCAAAAATTTTGTAAAAGCACTGGATAAAAACGGAAATGCTTTCAACTATTTAAAAAGAAATTTCCCGTATAAGTGAAGCCAAAATTAAAGAAGGAATTTTTGTTGGTCCCCAAATTAGGCAACCTTTAAAGATGCCAACTTCACGGACATTTTAAGTGACCATGAAAGACGGGCATGGAATGCATTTGAAAGTGTTTCAAAATTTTCTTGGAAACACCAAGTCAGAAAATTATCGTGAACTCGTGGAAGAACTGCTCACGGCCTATCATATTTTAAAATGCAACATGTCCCTAAAACTTCACTTTCTCCATTCCCATTTGGACTTTTTTTTCCCGAAAATCTAGGAGCTATATCGGACGAGCATGGGGAACGATTTCACCAAAAACATCCATCGATAGAGAAAAGATATACTGGAAAGTGGACCCAATATGTTAGCCGACTATTGCTGGACCCTAATACGAGACAATCCAGTCTTTCTTATAAAAGGAAGAGTTCAAGGAAATGAATATTAAAATAAAATAACACTTGAAAATGTTTATATTGAACATAAATTAACTTTACTAAAATGTATCATACCTTTTTATTTTTTAAATTAATAAATCAGTATTAAAGTGAGTTTTTATTGAATTTTGCTTAATATCAAAACATGTGTCTCTCCCTCATTATTGAAGGTTGATATCGAAAATCTGAAGCCAGATCTGGATTCAGCAGGCCAAAATATATAAAATCCCAGCCACAATAATTCCAGGGAGGAAAAAGTTTTAGAATGTTGGTCAGTGCTATCAAATAGCTTGGCTGACGATAATTTGACATTGACATCAACGCATTTTTTTCTGGCTGATATTTATTTGGCTAATTGATAAAAAAACTACCCCATTTATCTAAGGTGTCGAATACCCGAAAATCACTACCGAACAATGCAACGGAAACGCTTTATCTCCCGCCCTCTTCCCCATATTATACAGAATGTCTCAAAGAACGAAACTGACAAAATAAATGGTAATTTTCAACACCCGCGCTATGTTTATAAAATTTAAAACCGGACCGCGATCGCATTCCTCTGGCTACCTGCACGCCCACGAACAATAGGAACGTGTAACAAAAGATATACGTACGTATAAAATCCCCCTTTTTGTCCCTTGAGCTACGAAGACACTGTGTTCAAGAATTTCATTTAAAGCAACTTTTTTAATGTCCTGTTAATCTATAGTTTACATCAGAGGTTCCCAAATTTTTTTCTCTCGTAAACCACTTTCAAAATTTTACTAGTTACTTGGCATTTCTACCATATTTCCAAAACTAGTCAAAAAATGTAAATATTAGATATAACGTCATAGTTACTCCAGTAACTGAAGAACTTAAAGTACCCAAAGCTGTAAATAAATCTGTACAGTTTTCATTTGTGGCGCAATTCTTAGGTCTTGCTGAAAATGGCCTCCCAATGTTTCAAAAATGAGTTTTCCTCGAATATATGTCAAAATATGCAAATTAGAAAATTTTTGTTTGAACAAAAAATAAAGATCACTTCGAAATCTACAAAAATGGTCCTTACGATTAGTGATGCAAAGCAAGACCAAGACCAAGACCGGGCTAGTCTTGGTCTTGGTCTTGCAAGTCTGGTCTTGGTCTTGGTCTTGCAAGCCCAAAGAAGGTCTTGGTCTTGGTCTTGCACCATCCGGTCTTGGTCTTGGTCTTGCTGGTCTTGCTTTTTTTGGTAGTAATAATTTAAACTAAGCAATTTTTAATAAAATATATATATTTTTTTAATACTTTCAAATAAATAAAGATGGAGACTACATTTTTTGCTTTAAAATTTTAAAATATACCAATTTAAACCTTTCATGTACATTTAAATTAAACTGCTCAACAAAAAGATCGTACCATTTAATTTTTAGACTCATTTTCAAACTGCTGTAATTCTTTTAAAAATTAACTTTTTTGAATATCTAAAACGAAGTTTAAAACCGCGTTTCTTCTACTTTAAGCTGTATTGCATTTAGTTTTAGTAACATGAATATTATTATGATGTACAGGGTGATCAATAGAGTGCTGCAAAAAAACAAAAAATTCGAGTGTGTCCTATTTCAGTGGTAATTTTTTTTGGTCGTTATAATATGGGTTGTTACCAAGGTCATATCAATATCTCTAGACGTTTATGCCAGGTTTTGAATTGAGGACCTCTGGCTTGCGATACACTTCTAAAGGTCAAATTTTGGTAATCAATTATTTAAAAAGCTATAACTGGAAAATGAATTGACGGATTTCAACGAGTGTTTCATATTCGGAAAGCTTATTTCATGTAGATTTTTTATGTCCTAAGCACTTTTCGATAGGTTATAATTTTATGAGTATACGGGGCCAACAAATATTAAAAACGTAGCTGATTTAGAAATCCTAAATATAGGGTAAATTATTAAACGCCAAAGGGACCATACTATCAAATAACCTCTACAAAAAGAAAAAAGTTTTGTTTGACTTACAAACTCTTTTATGACAATGACATTATTCCATCGTTGCTAAAGAAACGTACCGCTGCTATAGATAAATTCAATGTATCAATAAACATTTTTTTTTTTTTTTGTAGAGGTAATTTGACTCTTTGAACATAAAATAAGCTAAAATCAACTAAA
>JAHBCN010019278.1:0-16101 GCA_019359885.1 Listronotus oregonensis
AACTGAACAAAGCTAAATATATTTAAATACAGGGTGATTTATGAGGAAATGTCAATACTTCAGGTACGTAGTCAGGGTCCAAAATAAACATAAGAGTCTATACAAATATGGGTCCGCAAGGCCTTCGCTTCCGAAATACAGTTGAAGTTTTTAGTTAACTTTTCTATTTTTTGAACAAAATTTATGATAATGTTAATATTGAAGAAAAAATTGGTATCAGGGGGTTTTTTGGTATGACGGATTCAAATCTAATCTTAGTACGGCTCTTACTTGTAGGAGGTGCCACCTACGCGTCTTTTTACTATTTTGAACAATCACAACTTTTTGGTACGGCCCTGTATTACGTTTTTAAGTAAATTAAATAATTGTTTTATCATTTCTACGTCAAAAAGATATACTTGTTAAAAGTTGATATGAGCAACAGTTTTCCAGATACTTGGATTTAAAAAAATTACGACGCTTCTGATTTTATTATAGCAAAATAAAAAAAAATAAAACAAAATGTATAATTAAACAATATGTATTTTAATTTTCAATTAAATTATTGTTCTTTAATTATGTTCAGCAAAACATAAGCTAGGTTTTATAATTAAAAATAAAAAATCAAAAAAAAAACTTTAACACCCTGTATTTCGGAAACGAAGGCCTTGCGGACTCATATTTGTATGGACCTTTATGTTTATTTTTGGACCCTGAATACGTACCTAAAATATTGACATTTCCTCATGAATCACCCTGTATAATAACTTGTATAATATTTATAGTATGTTGCTTTTAATTTAATCATTAAGAGACCTAAGATATCTTTATTAAAAGTTGTTAAACATTTTAACGAAAATATAAAAAAATATAAAGCAAAATTTCTGGCCATCCTTTATGATCCTAAAATAATAACGATTTCTTAAATGCATTTTTTATTTCTCTTATAGAACCGACGTTAGAACACCTCACTCTTGGTTCACTGTGTATTTAAACCGTTAGTTATAACAAAATGCAATTCCCTAAGTAACATGAATTATTTAATAGTTGCAGTGTAATGTCCATTCCACTTTAAAAAATTCTTGGACCATGAAGTAATTTTAATAAACCGGAATTATGCTTTACGTTGCGTCAGTCATAACAAAAAAAGGGATTTGCCGGTAAAATGTAATTCTTTATGGTTTTTGCATTGATACGAGGGGGTGTTAAAATTTATACGTGTGTACCGAAATTTCACAAAATTGTAAAGGTAAACACCCTTGTTTGATTTACAGGAAAGAATATTTGTTAATTTATAATTTTGTACCTTTTAACAAAGTTTTTTTGATGGATAAGTTTATTATTTTACCTTTAACCGTGCAGTAAGTTAAGTTACACCCGTGCGGTAAGTAGAGTTACACGCTCTATTTTTAGTGCGGTAACTACCACTTCACAGCACTAGTGCGGTAAAGTGACTTTCTACTATTTTGTTGTTAAGGATTTGTCTTTTTTCTTTAATTTTAGAAAACTTTTTGGCTGAACCTGTACACATTTTAGGTGGTTAAAGGTTTAAGTCAAAGCACAGCATGTATGCATATTTGTCAAAATGCTTACAAACACACAGTCATCTTGATATGTGCCCCGTTTCCTAGAGACACCCTGTATATATCAAATTATTCAATAACAAATTATTATATATTTTCAATTAAAACAAGAATATTTGCTATGATTTTTATTAATAGACTTTTTATTATATTTAAGCATGTCGTAATAACAAATCACAGTAAGACAAATAGGTTTACAATTGTCAAGATAATACAGTAATTTACTTGGGTTTACACAAGGATATTGAGATTTATTACTTATTATATCACGAAAATTGTGTACCTATATACGTAAAAGGTAAGGCATGTGAAAGAAGATTTATTTTTTTATATATTTTGTAGACTATAAATGTAAAATAAAAGTCTCACCAAATTGAATGTATTATACGGAATTTAAAATATGTATATCCTAATATTATATTGAGTGATAAAGAAAAATAAACACCTATTTATATCAATATTAACTTCTTGTTGAGGCTTGTTATAATGTTTTAAGCGGGGTTTTATGCATGATCCAAATGTTTGTTTTAATTCTAAGAGATATAGCTTGTTGAAGTTGCCTTTTTTCAGGGTGCCTAATGAAATAGTATATCATTATAAACCATTAGGCAAATAAAACTTTTTACTATCATCAGGGGTTTAGCCATATCGGATGAATAATAACAGAATTAAGTTTAATAATGTGTTGGAGACAATCGATTTCTTTTACACCCATTAATCCATCTGGGCATTGATTTGATAAGATGATTTATATCCTCTTGAATTATCTTATTCCACTAGCTCTAACTCCTAACTAAGCCAAAGTCTAAACGAAACTTAATTGTGGCTGTGTGCACGTAAGAATATAGGAAATGAAGAAACTTTTTATTTCGTGCAAATTTTTTATTAAAACAAAATCCTAGCAGAGCGCTTTCGGTAAAACCATCATTAATGCTATTCGTCGTAAAGCCGGAGTCGTAGCAATTTGAGCATACATAATATGTAATAGGACATTAACAAACTATTACATTATTAAATAAAATTAAAAGTAAAACAACTGTGAATAATGTCACATTTCCACCGTTTAAAGTGTGAATTTTTAAAATTGACATTATTCACAGTTGTTTTACTTTTAATTTTATTTAATAATGTGATAGTTTGTTAATGTCCTATTACATATTATGTATGCTCAAATTGCTACGACTCCGGCTTGACGACGAATAGCACTGATGATGGTTTGATCTAACCAGAGCGCTAGCGATTTTGTTTTTAATAAAAAAAATTGCCCAAAAATACAAAGTTTTTACATTTCCTAAAGTATAAACGACTTGCTGTAACTTCAACAATCTGTGACGTAGGTTGTCTCACATTGTTGATCCATGAATTTTACTGTTACCCTGGTTACATGTGTTGTTGAAAAATGGGGTTTTGATCGTCTCAAGATCAGTGGTTCCACTATTTTCTGAATTTATCGACAGACCGTCATGTTACCTTTAATTAAGATTAGAGGTGTCCTGCTCCCATATCCGATGGCACCATATGCCATTACACCCACAATATACATGTTTTTCCATGTCAAACAGTGGATTACGTCTTTCATCATGTCGCCTTCTTACCGTTGAGATTTATCACCAAGGATCATCTGGTTTCATGCCTGATCCCACAGAAGTTTGTCTCTGCTGCCATTGCCTTCTGAGCATCTGTTGATGCTCAGAAGGCAATGGCAACAGTCAATGGGGACGGTAAGAAAAATGCCCAAAAACTTTTTATTTGGTGATACATTATTCGCATCCCGACTACTCTTTCGTGTTCTTAAAACCAATAATTCGCAATGGCCTCAGTTAAAGTAAAGCAATCTCTAGGAGCCAAAAGTTTTAGTTGGCGATTTTGACGCTCTGGTCTAGTGGCAATGTCCAGTGCCTCTAGGTTTGTTCTACACCCAATTTCTCTGACACAGCTGTCTCACAATTCGTCTCCTTTTAAAGCCACCAAGCTAACAAATATGACTAAGTTTTCACACTTAAGGCATATTGTATCTTAAAATGGAGTACTTCAAAACAATTTCTTTAAAAGTTAAAACACAATGTAAGCATAAATTTGTAAAATTTTGGGTCTAACGCAGTATAAAAATATCGGCAAGTAGGTTTGGACAGGACTAAAAATTTACTAATTTTTTACTGGATTGGAAATAAATACAATTTCAAAATATTATTGACATAAGAAAAAAAAACTAGGTGTTTACTCTTTTTGGTCACATGGTATATTTAAAATAAAATAATAAAACGCAATATTATTAATATTAACCTTGCAAAAGCTGGGATTGCATAATACAGAGCTGGTAAATTGGAAAAAAAATGATGCTGTGCATATGTCAAATTCTAAAAAGGTTTTTCGAATAAAATATAAGTTCAAAAGTAAGGAATTTCTTTATGCTATCTATGTTAATTTGCACCTAGCTCTTACAGGTAATGATTTATTTAAACTTTTAATACTGAATTGTTAGTGTAAATAGACAAGAAATGATTTTTTTCCATAGATCGCGAATTATAATGATCACTATATATATAGAGCATAAGATAAAAGTTGGGAATAAATTAGAAAGTGGATTTTGACTTATAAAATAAAAATACTTTTAGATGCTACTACTAATTAATTAACGATAATAAATTAATTTACAAATTTAAAGTAATTACTTATAAATAATAATTATTCGTTAAAAAAAAATATTACAAAAGACGCTGAGAATGTTGTCTCCATGCTGCAATACATTTTCCAATGGGTTTTCTCATGCATTCTCTTACTGGTGTAAAAATACCAGGCATTTTTCGAATTTACCGACATCCAATTTTAACTCTTTAATAAAGAGTCTGCGCGTCAGAAATTTCCTGTTCCGGAATAAATGGATAGGTTGTGGACAAGGAAGTTTAAAGGTGTATGGAAGCCCAATGCTATGGCCCATTCGATCAAAAAATGTCCAGCCCAGTATGAAAATACTGTCAGAGTTGGCCCCGCCGATTCTGCGCAATAACAAAATTCCACGAAATAATTTAATGTGTTATACTTACACACTGATAAATCAGTGTGTAGTTAGGCAACACATTATACTTTTATGAGAGCCGGAGTACAGTGTTTGGTGCAAAGCGCGCGCGGCGCGTATTATACTATATCCGCGCTGTTTCATCAACCGTCGTCGTCTCATCATTCGTCGTTTTCGTTGTGGTTTGTGCCCTTTGCGCCGTATTAGTTTCGATTGTTTTGATTTGTGTGATTATATTTTGTGGTTGCAGAATTTTTTTTGGATTGATAAAAACCTTCTTATTTTAGTGATTAGTGTTTATTAAATTGTGACTATAATTTTGTATTTATTGTTTGTTACTTATTATATCGTAACAAAATGACTAGAGGTTGTATGGTTTTGTCTTGCAAATCCAAGGGTAACATACCCGGCATTTTTTACTTTAGGTAAGTATTTCTTATATTTAAATTAGGTGCTTCTTATGAGACGTAATGTTAAGTAACCGAATAAATAATAATATATCAATTATGAATAATAGAAAATGAAAATTTCATGGGAAATAGCAGTGAGAAAAGTAAGGCAATCTTAACTATCTTTTAGATGATTTCCACAATGTTTGTGTATTGCTGTGGATTATTAAAAAGAAATAAGGTTTACATTTAGGTTCTGTTATTTCATTTAATAATTTAGTACATTCTTTTAAAGAATCAAAATTATTAATTACTGGGCAGACCAGGCAAATTTTAATATATACAGGTCCCTCTAATTAAATGAAAAAAAGTACATTTTTATGTTAAAGTTCCTTTTTGCTTTTTCTGTATTTGTTTAAAAAGAAATTATATTTTTGGTTTCTTAAACTTACATTATCAACTTTTGAAGCTTGACATACTGTAGACACATAATATTTAACGGATACTGTTACAATGGATACCTAGGTACCAAAGGTTACTAAACATTTTTAACCACTGTTATTCGGTCTCATGAATGTTTGTTATTAGTAAAAAGTATATGAATAAAAAGCAGTTATAAAAATTTTCACTTTTTAATGTACAACCAGAATCTTAGGATTAGATTAAACTCATTTACACTATCTTGCCCTTCTTTTATCACAAAATTGGTGATAAGTGCATGAAACTATCATGCAATGTTTGAAATGTATTTTAAAAAATCGTGTTTTTATCTATTTACAAAGATTTTTGGTAAAAATACAAAACTCCAAAAAATATCGACCATTTAAATAGAAGGATGTAAAGTGGCGCCATCTATTCTTCCCATATTATATCAGATGATATAAAATCCAATATTACACAATAATTTTAAATATTCTATGGTAGTATCGTTTAATAACCAACAATTTTGAACAAAAAATAATGAAAACAGTGAATGCTTGAATTTGACATTTGATGATGGCAACTTTAGAGATAGTAACAAAAAACTATGGAAGTTCGGCCCTGACCTACTATTCATTGCGCAAACTCCGCGGGGCCAATCCCCCTATTCCCGCTGCCCTGCACGCCTGGACAATTTTGTTTTACAGTATTGGGTTTCCATACACCTTTAAACTTCCTTGGTTGTGGAGAGCCAAGAGTATTTGCCTTTTTGTTCCCCTGACAATAGTCCTTTGAAATATTATTTACGGGGTGACTTTAAATTCCTGACGTACATACGCTTTATCAAAGCGTTGAAATGGGATGTCGGAAAACTCATGAGATGCCTGGTATTTTTGCACGAGTAGGAGAATCTATGAGAAAACACATTGGAAAATGTATTCCAGCTGGGGGACAACATTTTCAACGTCTTTGTAATATTTCTTTTGTTTGATTAATTATTGATATTCAGTAATTACTTTGTATGTTATTAGTTTATTTAATATTGGTGGGTAATTAGTAGGTTTTTATTTTAAACATCTAAGAGTTTTTTAAATGCTTAAGCGACAAGTTTTTAAAAACTAGTTAAAAAATACTCAAAAACTCTTGTGTTTTTACATTTTTGTTTATTTTTCTACATTGTTTTGTGTACGCAATGGAAAAATTAGTATTGCAAAATTTCACAAAAAAAATACAAAATAACTTGGAAGAAAAATTTTGTTTAAAACAAAAATTAAATATGGGAAATGATTAAAAAAATTACAGTGAAGTGTCACATTTTTTTTTTACAAAACTCTACGGAAATATCCGTACATTCACTACTGAATAGACTACAAAGTTATTTTTGTTACTGTTACGAGGGCACTATCAAATTAAGCTCTGTGTAAAATTTCGTTTCATTATCTTTTAGCGTTTCAAAGTTATTACACTTTTTTTTTTAATTTCTAAGCCTCTGTAACTTATAAATATTCATAGAACAAAACTATTTATGCAGAAAAAACTTGGAAATTCAGTGTTTTATTTATTACTAACCTTTATGTTTCAACCTGTATAAATATTTTTTTACCAAAATAAAAATGCAACTATGTGGCAAGTAACACTTTCATATCTTGTACCCAATTTCGCGCAATCTTTAGAAAAAACAAATCATAACCGTAATTATTAATAATTTGCATGATTTAGTTAGAAATTAGCGGCAGTGTGTGAAGGTTTTTCCATTAAATACTTTACCGATCAAACCAGGTTGTTGTGGTTTATTTAAATAATTTATTGCATTCTCCCAAGCTGCTCTTCTTCGTTTAGCATATAAGTGATAATTTTTAAATATTTTGAGGATTACCACTAAAATAATGATACCAGTTTAATGACTTTAGAGATAAGCGTGCTTTTTAGGATTTTTTTTTTTTTTTGGTTTGTGATGGTTATATTCTGTTTTAAATAGTCATTTAGAACTTATCACTAAAAATAGACGGGTTGAGCGGCTTTGTTAAAATTTAGGGCAGCAACTACGTCACAGAAAAAGTTCTTAGTCAACGACAGAAACAAGAGCCAACTCATCTTCTTGTTACGTGAGAAACCTCAAGCTGCATGATTTATGGCAGCAACTAAAGATGCGGTAGGGAGTCCGTGGAGTGGATTCTGCAATTAAACATGCATTCAGCAATGATTCCCTTAAGGTCAATTGCTTCTATAAAATGTGGTTGGCAAAAAAAAAGATTATTTAAAACCAGTAAAAATGACGCAACCAGCAGCACCTGAAAACGTCTTAAAAATCATATTTTGCTCCTGTAAAACTGGATGCGGTTCAGAAAAAGTGGCCTTAATTGCTCACTGGCTTGCAGTGTTTGCATTGGAAGTGACTGCGATAACCATCCAATACTTGAAGAAGATAAAATCTCCGATATGCAAAATATAAATGAAAATTAAATTTTATATCTTTTTGTATATGTGAGTAAAGCAGAAAATGTTTAACATTTAATAAAATATTTTAAAAATACTGATAAATAACTCTTCATAAAATTTTATTAATTTAAATTATATATATATATATATATATATATATATATATATATATATATATATATATATATATATATATATATATATATATATATATATATATATATTTATATATTATATATATATATATATATATATATATATATATATATATATATATATATATATATATATATATATATATATATATATATATATATATATATATATATATATATATATATATATATATATATATATATATATATATACAATGTCCGCCATAAAGTTGGAACCATATGAGAATTTTTTTAAATATTGCAGTTAGAAAAAAACTTTTGATGGCAATCACTTTTGCTTCTGAAATAACTTAAAATACACCAAGTCATATTTGACAGATAATGTATGTCAATTGTCAAATTCGTTATTTTGTAAAACAATATTCAAAAAATGGGTCAATTTGTGAAAATTTCAAAAATGTTATAAAGAAATTATGTTTCTAATAACATTTTACGGCTATAATACCGATTTTGAGCGAGAAATATTGATATTCAAAAATTTTCACATGTTCGTATTTTTTATTTACCCCGTAACTGGTTGCTTTGAAAACATATAAAACGCTTTAAAGCACTATTAAAGCAGTCACAACATTACTTATTGTGCTAATAACATTAGTAGGAAACTTGGTTTGATGATTATTGATATCCTCAACAAAAAAATAGTACGCTCTGGATTAATTTACATATTTCCAAAAATATCACAAACCGTTTTCAACTTTTTCTTTATTAAACTTTAGCTAAATAGTTAATAAATGGATTTATTTACAAATTAGTTATCTCCACACTAAACTCCTATTTAAAAATAATCAATAATTTAAAAACTACATGGAAACTTATTATGCAAAAAAACGCGATGTGGAAGTAAAAAATCACTATATCCATGGACTGTCGTTGCTATAGATGCGCGAATGAAGGCAAAATGTGAAATTGACAGTTTATTAGAAAATATTAATTATTGTTATTTTCGGTGATTTGTGAAGATGCTTACAACAGCAGAAAAGGTTGAAATAGTTTTAATTCATTGTGAACACCGTACAAATAGAGCTACTGCCGATATATTTAATGCTGAAAGATTTATTTCCCAAGCGACGGCGACGTTCTGCAAAATTATGTCTAAATTTAAGAATAGTGGTTCAGTAAACAATAATTTTAAAAAAGCCCATTGTGCATGGAAAATCGCCGAAAAGGAAGAAGATATTTTGCTAGATGTTGTGGTTAGAGCATGTGGTTACTTCTGTGGCTAGTATTTCGGAAAGGACAAATGCAGCAATACAATTGTAAGGAGAATTTTAAAAACACCGCTATTACCCATATAAGCCTAAATTTATTAACACGTTAAAAGAAAGAGATTTTATCCCAAGATTTGATTTTTGTGCGCGGATACAAGGTGCGATTGAAGACACATACATTTTTCAAGATATATAATGTTCACGGACGAAGCCATTTTTACCTCCAATGGAACGGTATCATGTCAGAACTGCCGTTGGTGGGCTGATGAAAATCCTAATTTTATAATAGAGTGTAGAGATCAATATTCTTTTAAAACTAATGTGTGGTGTGGCATTTTTAATGGCAAAGTGATTGGGCCTTATTTTTTTAGACAAAATTTAAATGCCGAAAGATACTTAAATTTCTTACAACAAGAAATTACACTATTTGTAGATGAAATGCCATTGAACGAAAGGTCACGTTTGGTTTTTCAACAAGACGGAGCATCAATTCATTCTACTGCTGATTCATTGAATTTCTAAACATCTTGTTCAGGGGGAAATGGATCGGGAGATTTTCTGAATTCCCTTGGCCAGCGCGATCCCCAGATTTGACCATAATGGACTTTTTTCTTTGGGGATATTTGAAAGAAAAAGTGTATAAAAGGAGGCCTTTCCTAAATGCTGATCATCTGGAAAATGTTATAAGGGATATAGGTATGTGCAAATATACCTAGGCAATTCCTACTAAATGCTGTCAGGCAATTCAACTGTCGAACCAAAAAATGTATGGAAAACGAAGGAAGGCACACGGAGATATAAGTTTCATACATCTTGCAATGGCATTTCATGGCGAACTGTTTTTTTTGCGTAATATTAAGTTCCTTTGTAGTTTTTAAATTATTGATTATTTTTAAATAGGAGTTTAGTGTGGAGTTAACTAATTTGTAAATAAATCCATTTATTAACTATTTAACTAAAGTTTAATAAAAAAAAAAGTTGAAAACGGTTTGTGATATTTTTTGGAAATATGGAAATTAATCCAGAGCGTACTATTTTTTAGTTGAGAATATCAATAATCATCAAAATCAAGTTTCCTACTAATGTTATTAGCACAATAAGTAATGTTGTGACTGCTTTAATAGTGCTTTAAAGCGTTTTATATGTTTTCAAAGCAGCCAGTTACGGGGGTGAATAAAAAAATACGAACATGTGAAAATTTTTGAATATCAATATTTCTCGCTCAAAATCCGTACATAGCCGTAAAATGTTATTGAAATCATAATTTCTTAATAATATTTTCAAAATTTTCACAAATTGACCCATTTTATGAATCTTTTTTTCAAAATAACGAATTTGACAATTGACATACATTATCTGTCAAATATGACTTGGCGTATTTTAAGTTATTTCAGAAGCAGAAGTGATTGCCATCAAAAGTTTTTTTCTAACTGCAATATTTAAAAAAATTCTCATATGGTTCCAACTTTATGGCGGACATTGTATATATAAAATGTATATTTATATACATATATATATATATATATATATATATATATATATATATATATATATATATATATATATATATATATATATATATATATATATATATATATATATATTTTAAATTTCATGTATATTCATTTTATGTCATTATTATATAAAAAAATGTCTTATACACAATTACTACAGTCCGGAAATTGAGAAAAATTTCTGCTCTGAGAAATTGAAGTTCACGATATTTTCGAAACTATGAAAAATACGAGAAATGATTATAAAACTATTTTTGTAGGAAATTTAATTATCTTCAAAAAAGATTTTATGTAAAAATGACGAAAATTAATATTTAGAAAGTTAGAGCAACTTAAAAAAAAGTGTTCTAATTAAATTTTATTAACATTGTTTAAACAATATAAATCTTTGTTTGCCCCTCCAAAAGGTTTCTGATTTTAAATAACATGGAAAAACGAAATTATTAAAAAAAAAATTTAATAAAATCGAAGCTGTTCTTAAGTACTTTAAAATTTTGGCAGTTTTATGTATTCATTGACGCTTGGTTGGTTTTTTAAGTCTTAAAAAAAATGTGTGTAAAAGAAGTGTTTCAAAATGTCCAAATGGAATTTAAAAGTAGTATGTATAAGTGTGTTAAAGTTAACATAAATAAGGATATTAAATAAATATAGTACCTGGAGCACCGTGTATATCCACCATCAAAACCGACATATCTAATATAATATTACTTTTATAAGGTCACATTACTAAAGATGTGACTATTAAAAGGTGACCTTGATTTTTTGCTACAAAGTAATGGGGCAGGTCTGTTTTGTTGAAATGATTGTTATAACGTCATCACTTAAGATATAAATCAGAAGAAAACAAAATCATTTACTTTGAGGCAAAAAAATATGTTATTATTTTAAACAGAATCGAATTTATTTTTGCAGGTTAAGAAACAAAATACAGTATTACTGAAATTGGCTCGGTGATAAGGAAAAAATAATACCCAGTAAAAATTAAGTAAATTCACTTAGAAATATAAAAAGAAAGATTATTACCAGGTATTTATCAGGTTTGGGCTAGCTTTATTGTACCTCTATTAGGGTAAATTTTACATATCAGGTGCTACCATCTTGTAGATCTCAACAAGATTAATCTATCTGTACTAATAACTCAATTTGCATAATACTCCAGTAACTGAAGACCTGAAAGTACCCAAAGCTGTAAATAAATCTGTACAGATTTCATTTGTGGCGCAATTCTTAGGCCCTTGCGAGTGCTTTCGAGTGAGAAAAAGTTTAACACGATTCCGACGTGGGAACCCGTTGAAAGTGGCCCTCCAAAGTCCCAAAAATGAGTTTCTCGCGAATATCTGCCAAAATTTGCGAATTAGAGAACATTTTTAAGACAAAAAATAAAGACCACCTCGAAATCTACAAAAATGGTCCCTACCATTTTTTTGGCAACACCAATATTTGTCGCAAAAACAGCCGTCGAAAAATCCATAACATTCCACACTGGATGTGGTAGAACTCTGGAAACGGTTAAAAAATGCTGATGGGCAAAAATTTTTTTATCAAAACGCAAGAAAGATGGTAAAAAAATTTTCTGGGATCATTGAACACTTGCTAATGTCTCATTATAAAAAAGAAATGTTAATAACAAACCATTTAAAAAAAAAATATCAATAAATTAATGAGATACTCTCAAAATATTATGAAAAAAAAAACTTTGACTGCTTTTTTTATTATTCTAGAAAAATCAGAATGGACCCAAACTTATATGCAATGATAGGTACGTGTTTTCCAATTCCGATGAATTTTGAATAATTAAAAAATGTACATTATTGCCCGAGTAATGGAACAATTCGTCCGCCCGCTTATAAGTGAATCCATAAAGATAGCGGCATTCTAGCGGTAGAGCGGCAGCTGAAATGAGGGGACTTTTAGGTCCCGTTATCTCGAAAACTATTAAAAAAAAAAAAAATATGAAAACCATTTTTGTAAACTACAAGGCGACCTTCATTTTTTATCTTAACAAACATTTTTCAACTCGCATAATTTGGCAGATATTAGCGGGAAACTCATTTTTCGGGCCTTGAGAGGCCATTTTCAGCCCTTTCCCACCTGTTAATGCTGATAAACTTTTTTTCGCTTGAAAGCATCTTTGAAGACCTAAGAATTTCGCCACAAGGGGAATGTGTACAGATTTATTTACAGCTTTGTCCCTTCATTTACTGGACTAATACAAAGGTTTTTAAAAAAAGTGTCTCTTTTGTTGTGACTGTTTTGTGTATGATTCAATTTACCTACTGATGAACATGTAGAAAGAAAAAACGAATGACTCTAAAAAACTACACCCTATTTGTGTTTATTTATTTTCAGGATAAAACATAATAAAAAAATACATAAAAATGTGTTTGTTTTTTTAGCTTTATTTAAATATTTAAATATGCTTTCTATAGGGCTAGCCATTCCTTATTTAGTATTTAAAAATATTTGATAAATATTGAACTACTGCTTACGTAAATCTCAGATTTTTTTGTTTGCCATTTTTTCAAAACTATGTTTTTTTTTAATTTTTCATTTTTCTTCAGATGTAACGATATTTGTTTTTGACAATTAAAAACTTCTGAGAGTATCCATAAGGTTAAATGATTCGTGGTTCTGCAGAATGTTTATGTAATGGATAAGTATTGACAGACCTGTTTTGGGACAACAACAATGATTTTGTCTTTGAGGCATTAAAAAGACAAGATTTTTGTTTCTCTAATTCAGTATTAAATGACGGACCTGTGAAGGAAAATATTACTCTATTCTTGTTTTCTAAAACAAGCTTAAAGACTCGCTAGAGAAAGCGAGTGTTTAAGTGAAGGGTATTAACTTCAGCAAAGCTTTAAGTGGAGCTAATTGTGAAAGAAAGCAGAGCGTTGATGTAAAAAAAACAAAAGGCAGGCATTATTTGGGCAACCAAAAATGAGCCAACAGGAATATATCAACCAACCAGTCTCGGGGTTATACCAAAGAATATAAACCAATTGAGGTTTATATTCTTTGGTTATACAGACTTGTAGAAGGAACAAGACTAGTGAGAGGGTTGGTATAAAAGAAAATGGGAGATTAGGCACAAAAAGCCCAGGAGGCTGCGCTGCCTCCGGTAGTAAATCTAGACGGCTGCCCGGAAAAAGAAACTAATTACGATAATTATATTTAATATCAACATCTTTGCTGCTTTGTAAGAAAATCGTCACTTCGTAAGTCTCTCGTTAGTTGGTTATATACCTACTTTAAATTGCTGTTTGTTTGCCATTAATTATTTTTATTTAAAAAAACTAAGGACACCTTATGTTGTTCGGCCCAGTTAGTATGACATCAAATACGTCTGATAAGGTAATCGTTGTAAATAAGTCGTACAATTAACATTTTATAGATGTTTACCACATACTTCGTACGATTGTTACATACCAGTAAAAACCTAAAATATTTATAAATAAATTAATATACTTTCCCACCGATAATATATATATATATATATATATATATATATATATATATATATATATATATATATATATATATATATATATATATATATATATAACTAAAGTGTTATCCACCGTACTATATTTCAAAAAGGTGATTTATATTAGGTATGCGGTCTGTGACTGATAAGAACTCATTTGTTTTTTACCCCTAATATTTCGTTAACCGTGGGTATCCAAAGCATATTTTAAAAAGTTAATATATAGTTCCAGCCTTTGTGATGGTCCAACAGAAGATTCCAATAAACACGTTTAATTTAAAAAATACCAGAAATTTATCAGGCTTAATTATATTAATATTCAAAAAATTTCCAGAAATCAGGATTGCCAAATATAATGTTAGAAACAATTTTGCTTTATTCTCAAAAGGTAAAGATAAAACACCTTCATTGCATAATTATATCGTTATATATGTTGGACAAACTTCACAATGGTTAAAACAACATATAACGCAACATAAGAGCGACTGTCGTTTAGGAAAAACTCTTATGCTGTAGTAGAACTTTATCAAATAAATGGGCACTATTTTGAATTATTTTAATGTTTAAAATATTAGAATGAAACATGAAAGTAACTAAATTCTTTAAATTAAAATCATATTGAGATACACAAGTTCGTCCGTATCTAAAAATTGCTGGGAAATGTTGCGTTGTTTTTTTTTAAGCCGTTATGGCCATCTCTCCCGGACATTTTGGGGCAGATGACCATGTTTTATTCGGGATAAAGGGCCTCTATTTTGACAGCAGATGTTATTTTGTATTATGTTTTACAGATGCCAAATGTATACGTGCGAAAAACCACTGCTGTTTGAGGAACTTAGAAAAAAGAAGACCTTAAAGCTGCCATTGGTTCAGTCTAAAATAAAGTTATGAAGACCTACAGAGCATTTATTCTTTATAATGTGCCCAGTAAAGCATTGAAAAGGCAATTAAAAACTAACAATAATGTAAAGGGTAGTATTTCACCATCTTCGACGTTTGGTGCTCTTACTTTACATCAATATTATGCAGTCTTAAGGATTTCCCTTAACAATTAATAATACGAAAAGTATAGCATTCCACTTTGCCAACAGCTGCACCTAAAACATAGGTTCAATTATACTACTTAAAAGGCTGGCTATGACTGGCTGCAATTATTTTTGAAAGGAAATGCATTCATTACATTAGAAAAGTCAGAAGGATTGTCACTTGCTAGAAGCCAGAGAATAAAAAGAGCAGAAGCAAATGGTTATTTTGAAATACTGGAAAAAATCTTTGTGAAAATGATTTACTCAGACAAAAGGAACATTTTAAACATGGATCAAACTGGATTGCAACTTAACAATCATCCCGGACATATGTTGGCTGCCAAGGGCTCCAACGCAGTAACTACGATCACTTCGACAGAAAAAAGGTAAACCATCACAGTCATTGTTGCTGCAATGCGGAGGGTAACCTTTTACTCCCTGCTTGTATCATGAAATACAAAAAATCGGAGTTTAAAGATGGGTTAACCCTGGATCACTGCTCTTCATGTCTCAGAAATCAGCCCACATAACCACTACAATATTCCCGAAGTGGCTAAAGATTCACTTTGTGCCTCGAAAACCAGCTGGTAAAGTACTTTTTGATGGTCTCTAGTCTCACTGTAACTCGGTTAACATATTGGAATATGCAGCTGAAAATTAATTTATCTTACTGTTGAACGTCGCAGTTTTAGGTCACTCAAGACACATTTCTATGAATCTGCAGGATTCAATTGACATTAAATCAATTTATCTTAAAATTTATTATTAAATCAAGTGTCGTGTTGTGTCGTCACTAGTCGATTTAGTCTGACCTCAGTTTTAAAGGACCAGACCTCTTTTTAAACTCTTTTGGTTGTAGGATAAA
>JAHBCN010019279.1:0-16249 GCA_019359885.1 Listronotus oregonensis
TTTCCGAAACCAAACCCCCAAAAAAGACTTGAATACCCCCCCAAAAAATTTTCCCCAAAGTTCTCGCCGAAGAATGGCGAAACCCCCAAATGGAAAAACCCTTTGGCCGACGGCCCTTCTTCCCTTCTCAAAGAAAAAAAACAGGGCCCCCCAAACCCCCTTTTGCAAATTTAAAAAGGGAATTTTCCCTCTAAAAATTTAAAAACCATCTTCCTTTTTTTGAGTTCCCCCCCAAAAAAAATTTAAATTTTTTTTACCCCCCAATACTGGGGGGGAAAAAAAAAAACTAAAAAAAAAAGGGTGGCCCCCAAAAAATACGAAAAGAAAAAAAGAAAAACCCCAAAATTACAAAAAATTTGGAAAACCTTTTTTGCCAAAAAAAACTAAAAAAAAAAATGAAAAGCCCCTTGCATTAAGGTAAAAAAAAAAAATTTTTAAAAAAAACCCCAAGGGAAAAAAAAACAAAAATTTGGCAGTTTTTTCCCAAATTCCCCCCTTTTAGAATATTGTTTTTTACCTCTGGGGAATGGCGTCTCCTAAAACCCCACTTAGCATTCTTGACTCTATTCAAAAAAAGTTGTTCGTCTTAATAAATAACCCCCCTTTTGAAGGCTTTTTTTTTTTCCCCCCAAAATTAGGAGATTTGTCCCTTTTTATGGGTTTTTTTCGGGCTTCTTTGAAAAATTAGAATTAAAATTTCCCCCCTTTTTGGAAAAGCTCCCAACAGATCAGGGTAGTGATTTTTTTATTCGTCATGTTACAAAAAAATTTTTTTCCCCCTTTTGGGTTGGTTCCTTCCCCCCTAAATTGTCCAAAAAAAAGAAACCTGCCCCCCCGCAGAATTTTCCTTTTCCCCTCCCCCCAAATATTTAAGTCTCGGGGGAAATAAACCCCCTGGTACTACAATCAGCCCCCGTTCGTATTTAAATTTAGCCATAAAATTTCCCAAAAAAAAACTAAATTTTTTTTTTTATCTAAAAAAAAAAAAAATATCTCTTTTTTAAACAAAAAAACCCCCAATAACACCTACCCCTTTTTTTTTTCCCAAATTTTTAATTTTACAATTTTTTTTAAAAATAGAATTTATTATATTACTTTTTTTTCACATTATAATACGCCACCAAAAAAGTAATCTTCTACTAGAACAAATTTTTTAACCCCAAACGGAAACTAAGACTTTTATGATTTTTTTTTTTTAAAGGGGAAACTTTTGCCTGCATTTTTTTTCCCCCCCCCAAAAAGTTTTAAAAAATGAAATACACCAAAAGGGGAAGAAAAAAATTAAAAATTTTCCCAAAAGGGGGGAAATTTTCCCTTTTTTTAAAAAAACCATCATATTACCTATTTTTGGATATAATAGGTTTTTTTTTTTATATAAAAAAAAATTAGTTTTATATATATATATATATAAAATATATATATATATATATATATATATATATATATATATATATATATATATATATATATATATATATATATATATATATATATAATATATATATATATATATATATATATATATATATATATATATATATATATATATATATATATATATATATATATATATATATATATATATATATATATATATATATATAAAAACAGTGTCACAAAGGTTTTGGGAAATTATCTAAAAAAAAAGGGGATGATTTTAAAACCAAGTGAGAAATGTGGCTCTTCCGATGAAGAAGTATACCCCCCCCCCAGTAATCCCTTCCCCCCTTTTTGCACAAGGTGGACATGGAAATCGTAGATGACTGGGCTCAAAACGCTGTAGGATACCAAAAAAAGGAACAGTTATAAAAAAGATGGCTAAAGGGAAAAAAAGGGGGCCCCAGGCTTTGGTTTCTATGTAAAAAGGACGAACAAAAGTTCTATGGAAAAAGGGAAAATATAAACCTGTTTTTAGGGGAATTTGGGGAAAAAGGCCCAAAACCCAAAAGAATCCCCCCCTAAAAAAAAAATGGGGGAAAAAATAACTATTTTTCTGACAGAAAAGGCAGCGATCGGGGCGCTAACAAACAGTGCACAGATCAGAACACAAATAGATGGGGGAAAAACTATTAATAAACTAACGAAAACCGCCAGAGTCCCCCCTGCAATGGGCCCCGGACACAAGGATCCCGGGGGAAAGAAATGGCTGAAAAAATTTCCAATTTGGGAGCTGAGGACAATGGCCCCGAATATCCCGGGGGGTCTTTTCCCAGGGTATGCCCCAAAAAATAGCAACAGGGGAAAAAACGGTTCGATGAGAACTGGAAAGAGAAAAAAACCAGACAATAAAAAAGGGTATTTTGGGGAAGAACTATGGAAGGACCTACCGATGAACATAAAGGACTTCAATAGGGTGAAAAAAGAAAAAACCTGACAGGCATACGACAGGCCCCTTGTAGCAGCCCCCTACCCCAACAAGATGGGGAAAAAACGAGACAATACATGTAGATGGTGTGGAGGGGGGCGAGGGGACCCCCAAAAATGTACTTAAAGTTCCCCCAAACTAGGGCACATCAGGGGAAATGTCTGGTGGCATGGCTGGTTTAAAAGCCCCCAAATTCCAAAACCCCAAGGGGGCTCGCATCAGTGGGGGAAGTTGGGGCCCCTAGTAAGCAAAACGAAAACACCATATTAGTGAAAAAGGGGAAACCCTACGTAAGGGGACAGTACGGGGGGGAAAGGAACCTGTGTATGTTTAAAGGGGTTTTTGAGCATAATGGGCTTAGGCCTCATTTTCTCAGGCAGCAGGGGAAAAACCCCTTCCCCCCCAAAGATAGAAGATAGAAAGATGGGTATCCTGATGAAATTTTTAAACGTGGGGGGTAGATATTGGAAATAAAAAAATTAAAACGAACAATTAACATCTTTAAAAACCCCCCATTTGAAAAATTTCTGGGGGGGGCCCCCTTTTTTATTCTACTTTAAATTTATTTACTTCCACCCAAAAAATAAAATTAAAATTTTTCCAATATTTTTTTTTTAAACCCTTGTAAAAAACTCCTTTTAAACCCAAAAGGGGCCCCCTTTATCCAAAATTGGGGTTAAAAAAAAAAAAATTATTTAATTTTTTTTAAAAATTTTTTTATTCCTTCTTCCCCCCCTATATTTAACAGGTTGGAAAAAAAAAACCCCAAAAAAAAAAATTTTTTTTTTTAGTTTTTGGGGAAAAAAAAACGACAATATGGGGTTTTATGGAATATTTTTTTAAAAAAACCCCCTTTTCAACTTGTTCTTAGTTTTACGCCCTAGCGGTAAAAAAATTTTTAAAAATAAAAAAAATTTTTCATTTTTTTCAGGCTTGTTTTATTTAAAAAAATTTTTTAAAGCTATACGGGGGAAAGGGGGTTTTTCCGAAGGACAACCCATCAAGGGGGCCCCCCATATCATCCTGCACTACAAAAAATCAGCTAAGCAAAAAGTAGCAAAATGTATAAAAAATTTTTTTTAAAAACCAAAGATATGATAATAAAAATTTGCAAATTTATTGTCTTTAAGGTAAACAAGATATTATTTAATTCCCAAATTTTAAAGTATTTAGATAAACCAATATTATACATGACGAAAAGTAAAGGATTCGACACAAAAGATCTAAAGATTTTCAAAATTTTTTTTTTTGTCTCCCTACAACTAAAACAAATTTTTGGGGGAAACCCCAATCTTTTTTTGGCCCCGGGGGTTTTACGTAATTTTTTTTTTTAAATTTCTCCATCGACAAAAAGGAAAATTTTTTTAAATTTTTTCCCCAATTTTTAAAGCTTGGTGCTTCGGGGGTTGTACTTTCCCGTTTTATTCATTACGTTAACGATTTTTTTTTTTAAAAAATTTTTTTTTTGAAAATAACTAAACAGTTTATTTTTTTAAAAAAAAAAGGGGGTTTTTAAAAAAGGGGTTTTTTAAAATGTATCACAAAAAAAAGAACCCTTTCCCTTTAAAAAGGGTTTAAAAAAATGTCATAATTTTTTTTTAATAACAGTTAGATTAACTGGGGAAAGCATAAAATTTGGATAAGCGTGGCATCATAAACGCACATTCTAAGGTTCTGCCTAGCGATGAAAAAAAAACCCCTGTTTTAAAAAATAAAATCCCCCAAAAACCCCGGGGAAAAGGACTACAAAAACTATTTTCAAAAGCGGGGCGGGGGAATATTTCCCCGTTTAAATTTTTTCTTGAAAAATTTTTAAAATTTAAAAATTTTTCTTAATTTATTCTTAAAATTTCATCAAATTTAGCTCTATATTGTCTTTTAAACTGTCAATAATATTTGTTATTTTCCCAAAAATATAAAGTTTTTCACAAAAAAAATAAGGGGAAAAAAACTATTTTTTTTTTGGGAAACTACTAAAAAAAGGGGCGACAACTTGACAACAGTGCATTTTTAGTAAGGCGTACATCGGCCAACGACTAATAGTCGTTTCTTCCCCCCTTTCCCCGGGGGTTCCCCCGACAGATGACACGTTCAATATGGCGTTTTAGTAAAAAAATTTTTTTGTTTTTTTTTTGGGGATTTTTGTGACAATTGTTTAAATTTTAGTTTTGTGTAAATCTTTTTTTAAAAAAAAAAAAAGGTTAAAAAGGGGGGGCCAGGTGTGTAAAGTGGATATATTTCCCCCTTATTATTTCACAAGTAAGTTTTCGAACTGTGCTAGTACCTCCAAAATTTAAAATAAACACAAACCATTTAGGCGTAGCTCTTGATTGTGTTTAGAAAAAAACTTTTTTCTTCTGACGTCAAAACTCATTTTTGGTTTTTTTTAAAACTAAAAAACTTGGGGGGGTTTTTTATTTTTTTTTTTTAGATGGGGTTTTTAACGTTTTTGGGGGGTATGAATCTCCCCCAAAAATTCCGCGAGTCAGACGAGACGAGATAAAAAAACCCTTTGTCTCTCTCCCTCTCCGGTTTAAAAAAATATATTTCGAGACGAGACGAAAAGGCGGGGGAAAAAACGAGACCCGGGGAAAACGTTTGTCTCGTCTCGTCTCGTTTTTTTGGGGGTTTATTTTTTATTTTTTTAAATTAATTTCGGGATACGGGGCATTAGTAATTTTTTGGGTAATTTCAATAAAAAAATTAAAAATTTTTTGTTTAATAAAAATGCTTGGACCCGTGGATTTTTATTTTTTTTAAAGTTTTAAAATTTTTTTAAAAAAATTTTTTTTTTACTTTCAAAGGTGGTGAAAAAAAATTTTTTAAAAGGAACACCCTTTTAATCATTCAAATTTTTAAATTTCCCAAAAGTTTAAAATTTAAATGGGCATTCTCTTTTTTTTCCAATCTATCCAAAACAATTTTCTTATACCTACGTAACTTTTTTTGGGGATAAAATTTGAATGGTATGGGAAATTTTTAAAAATTTAAAAAAAATGAACCCCCAAAAAAAAAATAGGAAAAAAAGGGTTTTTTTTTTAAATTTTAAAAAGTTACTTTTGTAAACACCTTTATGGACGTCCCTTTTAAATTTAAAAAAAATTTTTTTTTTTTTTCCCCCCCTTTATTCAAAAAGGGATTAAATTCTTACCCTCCCATGTTGACTAACCCCTGCAATATATACCTACAAACAAATTTTTCAAAAAATTTTTCCCAAAATTTTATTTAAGAAGGATGCATGGTTTTTATTTTAAAAATTAAAAAATTTTTTAAAAAAAAATGGGAAAAATTCTCAACTAAAAACAAAACTTTAAAAAAAAAAACCCCTCCTGGCATAAAAAATGCCCCCGGCCTGTATATTTTTGGGTTTTTTAACAATATTTTTTTTTTTTTTACTAAAATTTAAGATCTATAAAAGGGGTTTTTTTTTAAAATGTTTTTTACTTTTTCCTTAGTTCATTCTTGTGTTTGGGGAAATTCCCCAAAAGTAAGAAGGTAATTAATTTTTTTTTTAAAAAAGGAACACCTTGATAAATGCATATTTTTGAACCCCGCCTTGAAAAAAGTTGACTGATTGTTTTTTTAAAAAATTTGTGTTTTCTAAAAAAGGGGAATTTTTTCGTTTTACGGACCCCAAAAAAATTTTGAAAAAAATAAAAAAAAAAAACCCCCAATTTTTTTTTTTTTTAAAAATAAAAATATGGACATGTAAGTGACATAAAAATCAAAAAAAAAAAAAAAATTTAAAGATAATTTAACATAAGTCAAAACTCTTTAAAAACAAAAATTTTTTAGAAATTTTTTTAAAAATTTAAATGTTTGACAATGTTTTAAAATCTTTAACAGCACAGATCTTAAAAAAAGTCTAAAAAAAAAGTTCGGATATCATCTTCCCCAAATTGGAAATACCACCCCTAAAGTTAAAAAAAAAATACATAATTTTTTAAAAAATTTTTTGATAAAAAATTTTTAAAAAAAAATTTTTTTCGTTTTTTAAATTTTTTTTGAGAGACAAAGAAAACTCCTACCTTTCAAAAGGGATAAAAAGTCGGTTTTATTTTTTTTTTTTAAAGAAAAACAAAATAAAAAAAATAAAGGGGCTGTTTTTTTTAAATTTTTTTTGGGGGGAAACCCCCAAAGCTTAAAAATTGATTTTTTTCGAGGGGCCAATTTTCCCCTAAATTTTAAAAAAAAACATGCATGAGAAAAAAATCTGGTTATAAGTTTTTTTTGGGGGGAAAATTTCAAAACAAAAACGTAGATAAAGTTTATTAACTAAAAATAAATATTAATTTAACAAACCGTCATTTTATTTAAAAATTTCTATTGTCAATTTGACGTAAGTGGAAAAACCACGTTCCTAAACGACGCGAATTTCCCTGTAATTTTTCCATAATACCACTTCTCTTATGGGAAAATATGTACATAAGTGAAATATTCAAAATAATTAAAAAATAATAAGACCACAGGGTGATATACTTTTTAAAGCAATTAATTTTGGCTTCTTTTTTTTAACACCCTGTATTTCTGAAACGATGCATTTCTTGATCTATGTTTATGGAAACCTATTTTTGCAAGATCCAACTTCTGTCGAAATTTGTAACACTAAATCTTAAACAACCTGTATAATTCTTAAGACCTAGAAATATTTTGTTGGAGATTTATTACAGTTAGTTCACTTAAGTTTTAAGTCATTAAAATTTTTTGAGATGTCTCGTCTCGTCTCGTCTCGAAGGATTTAATCTCGTCTCGTCTCGTCTAGAAATTCGAGACAAAATGCTCTCGAGACGAGACAAAATGGCTTCGAGACGAGACGGACAAGAAGAACAAACAGACGGACGAACGCTCGTATCTCGTATCTCGCGGCAACCCTAGAATCTCCAACCTATTATTAGTTGTTAGCCAAAGCTTAATTTATATTGCACGGTCCAATAACGGCTGCCAGATATTCGGAATGTCAATATTGGGTTTGCTAAACACATTCCAAATGTTTAGAATTATTGCAGTTTTTTTAATTTTTCTAGTTAGTTTCTTTATGTATAATTTTGCTTCCGACGTTTAGCAGCCCCTGACCTTGACGTTTCGTCTCTTCTTGGTAAGAATACTTTTTAGAGTGTTTTGAAATTTAAATGGTCCATAGAGTGTTCTTTATGATTTTACGAAAAGAAAACATCAGAAGGCGAACTTGACACATTTTTCTTAAATATATGAAAAGTCACAAATATGGCCCTCTTCAGTCCTCCTTACATGACCCTGTATATAAACAAATTACCGTGACCTACATATATCAAATATACAAAAAATCTATAAATCTTCCGAAATCATATAACATGTATTTCCGTTTTCTTACAAGAAAATCAGGCCCTGTTTTTTTTTCGGAGGGACACGGAAAGGGTAATTGAAATCGAACAGCTGCCTACCATTAATTTTTCACATCACAAAGCACGGAAATCTTAATAAAGATAAATGCGAATCCACGTTAAGGAATTTGGCCAAGCATACGTAGAAATAATCAATTTTGAATGGATCTAGAATCGTGGGGCTAATTGCGGTAATATAAATAACGTATAGATGATTATAAAGAATCACTCATGTTGAATCTACTTATTGAAAAATAAATATTCATAATAATACTATTCAATAAGTTTTGCGGTTCTGTAAGAGAGGGCGTTGCTTATGTTGGTTTACTTTTATATGAACTTATGTGAGTTTCATTTAAAGCTGTTAATTTATTCTTTGTTTACAGGCCATTTAGTATCGACGTGTCACAGTATTTTTTTTCAATAAAAAAATGAAATATCGTTTAGTGATTGAATTTTTATTTTTGGAAGGTTTAAAAGCAAAGAAATTTATGAACAAAGTTAAAAGTATATAAGGACTCTTTGCCTTCAATTAGTATAGTAGAAAAATGGGTTGCTGAATGTCAAAGTGGTCGAACAAGTCTTGAAGATCAGATCCACGTCAAGAACGTCCAAAACCAGCAACAACCCCAGAAAAAATACATGATATCGTATTGGAAAATCGTTGATTGACTGAAAGAGATTTAGTATAAGCCCTAGGCATCCCATTCGGTAGTGTAAGCAATATTTTGACTAAAGTATTGGCATTCGCTAACAATGGAACAAAAACACATTAGGATGCGACTTTATTAGCAACATTTATAGTGTTTTCGAAAGGATAAAGTGGATTTTGTGCGCCGATTCATCACTATGGATGGGACTAGGTTTTACCACCATGATCCTAAGTCAAAACAAGAGGCTAAAAAGTAGTGTAAACCTGACTCTGCGGCTCCCAAACGAGTTCGTGTCTATAAATCTAGAAGGTGTTAGCATCATTTTTTTTGGATGCAAAAGGAATTTTGTTTGTGCAAACTGGTAAAACAATGAATTCCTAATATTATTGTTACCTTCAAGACCTGGTAAAGTAAAAAATTCGTGAAAACAAGACCCCGTTTGCAGAAGAAAAAATATTTTTCATCAGGACAATGCACCCTGTCATAAGAGCATTTTGACAATGGCCAAAATCCATGAATTAAAGTTCAATTTTAAACATCCACAGTATTTACCAGATTTGACCCGTAACAATTCTATTTGTTTCCAGACCTAAAAAAATTCATTCGTGGGTTTTTCATCAAATAAACGGTCATAACAGCTGTGGAAGGTATTTTAGCCCTTCCAGATTCTTACTTTGGGGTAAATTCAAATTGGAACTCGTTGGAACAAGATGATGTTCAGGGAAAATACTAAATAATAAAGGTATTGCTATCCATTTATGTTTTTCTTATCGAACCGCAAAACTTATTAAACAACCTGGTTATTCCTACTTATACTTATACATAGGCGTGAGGGGAAAGTGGTGTGGGTGCCGAGATAATAATAATTATATCAATATTTCTGCTAATTCCTGTTTCCAAATGGCACCAGGATAGAGTTCCGCGAGACGAGACGAGATAAAGCCTTTCTCGTCAGGTCTCAAATTTCGAGATAATATATTTCGAGACGAGAGGAGACGAGACAAGAGGAGACGAGACGAGACAATCGTTTGTCTCGTCTCGTCTCGTTTGTTTTGAGTTGTTTTGGTTTATTTGAATTAAATTAATTTCAATATGTATTAGTACCTAATGTATGGGATAATTTAATAAAATTAGTTCAGACGTTTAATAAAAATGCTTGGACCAGTCGATTTTTATTTTTAGTTTCATGTTACACATTTTTAAACGAATTTTTATGTCTGCACAGTACAAGGTGTATAAATAGATATTTTTTAAATAACAAAATTTTTTTTATCATTACATTATTAATTAATGTTTAATTTGAAATTTCATTCTCTTTTTTTTCCAAATTTTAACTTTTTCCATAATAATTAATTCCCAAACTACCTAAATTGCAATATTCTTATACCTACGTTAGTGGGTATAGAATATAAAGTAGGTATAGGAATTTCTAGAAATAAATAAATAAATAAAACTGAAAATATGAGTAGGTATAATTATTCTTTTTAAATTTAAAAATACTTTTGCAGCACCCTAATACTTTATGGACGTGCCCTGTCTAATTTAAAATATCTTTAAAATTTAATATACTATTTAAATATACCTAATACCTACATAAAACATTATCAACACATCTTATATTCAAACTTAAATTACTTCCCTGCCACGTTGCCTCACCCTGTACATTATACCTACAAACTAATTCAAAATCTGCTGCAAACTGGTATGTATTTTAAAAAGGATATTTTTTTAATTTAAATTAAAACTTTTTAAAACATATTAGCGCCAAATCCTAACTAACGGAAAAACATTTAAAAACAACCCTCTGCATAGGCATCAAAATGCCGCCGCCTGTATTTTTAACCCGTTTTATTCGGGATGCCAATGTTTTTCATATTTTTTTATTTAAAGATCTATAAGGTGTTCCCTTTTTTAAAATGTTTTGACATTTTTCCTTGTTCATTCTTGTGTTTGAAGCGTAAAAGTTAGAAGGTGAATTAAAATTTATTTTTAAATGGAACACCCGGTATAAATGTTATATTTTTTCAAACACGCCTTGTAAAATAAAAGTTGACGTGATTGGGCTTTTTTAAAATTGTGTAGTTTTCTAAAAAAAATTTATATTTAAACTCTACGGACATCATTATATGCAACTAAAAATAAAATAATGAACCAATAATTCTTTTTTTATTTAAAAAAAAAATATAAACATATAAGGACAAAAATAACATATACAAACACAAAATACAAAAAAAAAACTAAAAGAAATGGAACATAAGTTATAAACTCTATTACAAAACACAGGTAAAATTTTTAAAATTTTTTCTTATATTTATACCAGGTGTTTGAGCTAGTTTTAAAATCTTTAACAGCTAGATCTTGCAAAAAAAAATTTTATAAACTAAGTTCGGATATGCATCCTTTCGAAATTAGAAATACGCAGGGTCCTAATTAAAAAAAAAACTTTAATTGTACATAATTTTTTAAAACAAAATTTAAAAAAAAATAAGAACAAAATAGTTGTATTTTTAAGTTGTTTTATTGGGGGTAATACCACGAGTGCTTAAAAATTGTGATAATTTTTCACGATAGGTGTTTTTCATAATTTCAGAATCCGAGGGACGAGTAAAATTTTTTAAAGAAAACAATCATAAGTAAAAAAATATCGGTTATTTTAAACCGAGTTTAGGGAAATATTTACGAATCAAAAACAGATAAGGTTTGAACTAAAATTAAATAATAATTTAACAAACCGTCATTATTAAAAATTTCTATTTCAATTTGACAGTAAATGGAAAAAACCACGTTGCCTATGAGGGAAAATATGTACAATAAAATATTTAAAATAATTAAAAATAATAAAACCACAGGGTTATATACTTTTTAAAGCTATTTATTTTAGCTTCTTTTTTTAGCACCCTATTTTTCTGAAACGATGCACTTGACCTATGTTTATAGAAACTTATTTTTGCAAGATCCAAAGCTGTCGAAGTTTGTAACACTAAATCTTAAACAACCGTATAATTTTTAGAACTAAAATATATTGTTGGGATTTATTACAGTTAGTTCACTTAAGTTTTAAGTCCTAAAATTTTTCGAATTTCGTCTCGTCTCGAGTTGTCTCGTCTGTCTCGAAATTCGAGACAAAATGCTCCGGACGAGACAGCATCTGATCTCGTTCTCGCGGCAATCTACACCAGGAGATTTTCTAAACGTTCTTGGCGCATTTGGATCTTAATTTTGATTTTACCATACTATTTTCGAGAAGGTGGTTCGCGTAATTTTTAAATCAAACCCTATCAATACAGTAATCTCTTTCAGACTAGGGGGGTGCCACGGCACCCACGGCACCCATTGCGACGCTATGTACTTATACCCCTAATATATTTTTTTATAACAAAATGTAATTAACCGATATCTCGCTCTACCACTATTAAAAATATACAATAACCGCTAAAAACTTGTTTCATATGAAAATATGATTTATTTTTAAAAAAACTATAAAAACACTTTTTTGAGAATCGCCTCTGCTTATCTAGTAATCCAAAAACAATATTAGCATTTTTATGGGTGCCGCCTGGTTAGGAAATAATTAAACATTAAATTAAAATATCAAATAGTGAGGTTAGTTGGCATGATATAAAAAAAGTTATTGAAAAAAGCTGTTTGGAATTGAATTTTAAGGTAATGTGCAAACTTGAAAAAAAAAAAATTTGGGAAATTTTAAAAAAAAACAAATCAGCAAATTAAAACAAAAAATTAGCAAAGTGAAATTAGAAATCTTAACTTTTTGCTTTATATTAGGTCTGCTAACTATAATGTGACCCATCGATTTTATAATTTATACTTTGTTTCTCCACATTTAAAACGCAAAATATAAAATAATGAGATTCCTAGGTATTGTAAGGGGGTAAACCTGTTTTTCTAAGAGCTATATAAGGATTTTTCAATTAAAATGTAGTAAGCCGTAGCAGAAGAAAATTTTTTTTTAAATAATATTGAACATTAACAATTTTTCAACGGTACTTTTCTTAGTTGGTATGTACTTGAACTTAAAACACAAACTTATTAATTTAGGCCCATATTGATACATAAATGATATTGCAGTTTTAATTCCAGTTGTATTTGCAACACAAGTGGGTTTTGTAACAAATGGAAAAAAATTATGGAGATCAGAATTTTTTGTGTCAGTTTCACTCATTACTTTATTTTTTATTTTTATTTTAAAGTTTCAACGTCGATTTAAAATTTAATTTTAAACAGGTTTTTAAAATATTTTTTTTTATTATGTCAGTTAACCTCACTGTTAAATATTCTAATAAAATTTATATAACCACCCAACGGTGCTCTAAGCCAAATGCAATACGGATTTTTAGGTTACTCTTAAGTGGGGCATTAAAAAAAAAGTTTTTAAAGTTTCAAGAATAAAGAGTCTCTAGACCAGTGGTTCTCAATATTTTGTTAATCCGCGTTTATGACAAAGCGGGACAGCTTACTGGCAGAGGACGCACATCTCCAATTGGCGGCCAACTGTCCTGTCAGTTGTTCTGAAATTCAAATGTCTCCAGGACTAGACAAATGACAATTGACTGAGCGCAGTGACACCTCCCACCACTCACAACAGTTGTCTTGACAATTGTGCACTGTAATCGTGATAGGGCAGTAGATATCATTTTGGGCCAGTTTGCCTTTGTCAGTCGAGAAACAAGCTGCAATAGTTCGTCAAAACTCTCCGGACTCATCTTTAAATAAGCTTTATATTCCAATGGGTTCTCCATTCGTAACTATTTTATCAATTGCGTGAAGCTCCGTGACTATCTCTTTTAATAGCCATTTTCGACCACTTCCTATTCTTAAAACCTTCTTTGAGAACTTTTCAATCCTCAGCGATAAATTCCCGACAAAGATCATCACACAACAGACAATGAATCCGACATTTTTCGTCACCAACTGACGGGCAATGGTTTTGCCATGTATACAAGTTCTCATTCAATTGGACTGGCCTCAGACATTCCCAACTGGAACAACTCCCCGCAATTGTCTCCTCAACTGGCTCGTGTAAACCGGCAAAAGGGCGGAACACTGAAGCCTCTATTGAATTGGCCACGAACCCTTTGTAAAATTATTTCTGTTTGTATGCAAGAGGTATTAAAATTAGCATTTAAAACAATATTTTAAATAATTTTATAAATTATTAAAAATATTAATATATAATTATGGAGGTATTATTCATTTTGTAATACATAAAAAGAAAGGAGAATGACAAATTAGCAACCTGTTGCAGTTAGGATCATTAAATAATATATCTCAAAAAAAGGAAATTGAATTGTTTATCTTTCTTTAAGCATCAATAAAATATTTTAAAATGTCTGGTGTGCTTAAACAAGGAAAACAAAACAAATATTTTAGGCTCGTAATATTCTTGCAAATGAATAAGAATCTAACAACGTTAACCCAAACTTGTTGGATCTACGCCTATTCGTCGAAAAACAAATTTGTCTCTTTTGACAAGACAAAGACTGATTATGTAAATAAACAAAAAAAAAATTGATTCTAGGGTAATCAATTATTCTAAAAACATTACACCACCGGCGGCCTTTCTGTACAATGTCATGCCAATCAGTAGTTTAAACCAATAGTCCAAGAGATAAAGCCGAGATTTTCTTTATTTTAACTTATGCATTCAACGTCAATAGTTACAATTATCTCCTAGGCAGACACCCTTGTCGATAGAGGGGGTAGAAGTAGCTTATTCTTTCAGGTTAAGGCCGTCATTGCAAATAGGTTTAAAAATATTACAAGTCAGGTGAGTAGGTCTTTGTATAACCCAACAAAATCCGAAATGTGGGTTAATACCAAGGGGGTGCCGGATAATATGGTAAAAATTTGGGAAAAAGGCCGTCATTAGTGATATGTTCGCCTTTTTAACTACCTATTATTGAATCCCTAAGAAATTTAGATCCAAGGGGGCGGACAGCTAGGTGGATACATATTATTATAAGCCCGTAAAATGAGGTCAAAAATAGCACTTTACTGGATCGCTTTTTTATATGTGGGCTCTCGGATCTGGAAAACTATTTGATCAATTTGGACTTACAAGTTCTCATTTTGTTTGTTTTAATATTTTGGTAAGTAATTTATAAATTAGTATAAAAATAAAAGTATTAATATATAGATAAAAATTGTTTTAAAATAAACCTGTCGATTTTTTTCAATCCTATATCTAAAATTAAAATAAAATTGTTTGAAACCTAAAGAGTTATTTAACTCCACCTCTTCGTAGGTTTCAAACATTTTTATTTTGGATATTAAACTGACCCTCGATAATGATTGTTTAATCGAAACGCGTGGGATCGCTTAATAAATTAAAGCTTCTTAGTGAAGATAAAATCTCTGTTCTGCAGCCGTAACGAAAACAAAACTTTCGGTATGATTTATTAAATCGAAAGTTTCACTTTATAAAATCGTACCAAAAGCAACTATTTTTGGGACGATTTTTTTCACTTTTGGAACCATTTTTTTACTTTTGGAACTATTTTGGGTATCAACGTAGGCTGCCTTGGCAACAATATACATTTTTATTTTGACAGTGCTTGTCATATGAGAGTTTTCGCTTTTCATTTTAAAAATGGAAATCAGTAGTAAAAGTAAAGCCAAATTGATTCCACATGCGATTAGTGAAGCTGCTAAAATGGCTACTTATGAATTATTGCCTCTAAAGTCAAGAGAAGTATAAATTGGTCTACAATTTATTTCAAAAATGGAGCAATGTTAAAAAAGTGCATAGTATAAATGAAGAAGTCATTTCTGCATATTTTATAAAAAAGTCTTGGTAACAATTGCATATACGGTTTTCTGCTATTTTTTTGGGTTTTATGAAATTTTTTTAATAAATTTACATTTAAGTATTCTTTGGGATAACAAATATATTACCGGGAAGACAAATTGTGTTTAATTTTTTTTTCAACCAAATAAACTTACCGGATCTTGGGTGAATTTGAGGCTGGGCGGGGTAATAACGTATAAATTGATAATTATTTAGTTAAACAAACCCCAAAAAACAGAAATCTATTGACAAAATACGCAGAAAATCGGGAAAAACAACTTTTAATTTAAATAAAAAATATAGGTTAGAAATAAATCTAATATCTGATAACACATTCTTTCTACATTGTCAAATTCAAAATAAGTATCAACAGTGTTGCCGAACTTAAAATTTTCGGTCATCAAATTTTGGGTATTCTTTTTGTCCGAAATATAATTGGGATAAATAAAAATTCTTTTTTTGCTTACCAAAACTAACCGGCCGACTAGGGCTCTTGAATTTGTCTAAACAGTTGGTCTTGGTTATTCGGTTGGTTAAAGCGGCTTTTTATTTTTCCCAATTAAAATTTGGGCTTAAAATGGGGAAACCTTTTAAAAAGACCCCGATTTGGCAACACTACACGCTGACGTTCCTTTCCCTAATGGGGAGTTTCGCATTATATGGAGAAAATCAATGGTAATTTTCAATTTTCAAATTAAATTAAAAAATACAAAACACACAATTTCTCTTCTCCTTAATATTTTTCCCTAAGGACACTGGAATATGACTATTAAAAATTTTACCATATAATCCAAAAAAAAGAAGAAAACCGTATATGCAATAATTACCAAAGTCTTAAATCTTAAATCATTTTAGAATCTGGAGCAATTACTTAATGCTAAGGTCAACAATTAACATTAAAAATAGTATAGATATAAACCCCTATCCCAAAGTAATTGCTTTCCTTAAAAGAAAATCCGTTGGCTACAAACAAAAAAATCAAGAGTATTGAATAAAGAAAAAGTAGGTTAATTATTATCAGAAGCTGGAGATAACATCTACCTAGTTACAAAAGGAATATAATTAA
>JAHBCN010019280.1:0-16098 GCA_019359885.1 Listronotus oregonensis
AATTATCGAAAAATATTTCCGGTGTAATAATTTATAAAAAAATAATTAAACACGCCAAACACGCTTTTCCATCTCCAATTATCCAACTTTGTCGTCCGAAACTTCCACGAAAAGTCTACTTACAATTCCAACTTATAATATAATTGAGTCGGAAGCTTGTGAAAAAGTAAATAGAAAAGAACTGCATTAAAAACTTAATAAAACTAAAACAAAGTAAGAGGGGAGGTAAGGGAAAGGGCGTAAAACTTAAATTCAGCGGTTCCCAACCAGCAAAGTGCAAAATTTAAAATTGGGAAACTAGGATAAAGAGTTTTTTAACTTTAGTATTAATAATAATATATTATTGCCTAATTGTTATTAGAATTATTCTAGATCTGGAAGATAATGTTAAGGATATTGTCTAGTATTGAGCAAAGAATTATTAGTATTATTAAAACAATATTTTTTTGTATATTAAAGATCCTGTTTCTAAAATATAGAGTCTAGGAGGAATCGATGCATGAGTACCGAAAACTATTTTTCCTCAATTTTTTATACGATAAATTGCTTTACTGATCATATAAATGCATGTTGCCATGGGGCAACCCGGTGCCATATTGCTTAAACCGAAATTATATTTTGTCAAATGACAAAACTTGGCAACAGTGTAGAAAAATATATTTTTAAATGAATTACTCATGACAAAAAATGCTCTATTTATTTTTTAAATATCTATCAAATTGATTTATGATTTTAGGTCCTCTACTGGGTGGGCCAATAAAAACAAAACAAGGACTATTTCTCATATCTATGGTTAGTAGGAAAAAATCGCTTGGACCCCTCGATTTTTATTTTGAGGGGGACACATTTTGCGCTTATTTTTAACCCTGTTATTTTAACCCCTTAGGGGGAGGGGTAGATTCACTCCTAAATTCTTTAATGGAAAAGGGGTTGACTGATACTTCATTTTAAAGATCATTGAATCCTCTTTTCAACGCTTCCTAGTTTTTTTGAATTTAATGCAGTAGTTTTCAAGAAAATAGTTTTGAATTTAATAACAAGTCAGCATTGAAAAAATAACTGTTTTATCATCTTTAAATTTTTAATGGCCATTTTTTTAGAAAAACGTCATTTTCTCTAAGCACAGCTTTCAGTTTTTGGTAAAGGTAACCCTACGAAGGGGGAAAAGGGGAAATGATTTTAAATAACGAGTACATTTACATTCAAAACTTTCCATCTATTTTACTTACTTACTTTTTAATTTTATAAATGTTCAAAATGTTGGCCTCCTGATCCGTTGACGTAAATTATTTAGAGATTCTGGTTGAGTTTTATAAATTTTACTCTTTAAGTTACCGCACAGGAAAAAATCTAACGAGCTTAAATCTGGTGACCTTGCAGGACACTCCACTGGTCCTCTTCGTCCGATCCATCTGCCACATTCAACACAATCGCCATAAATTCCAGCCCAGACTTTTAATTTCTCAGGATGTTGAGTGTAAACTTCATGGAATAAGTGCGGGTTTTCGTCAGACCTATACATATAATTATGACGATTAACAGTCCCTTCACAAAAAACGAACACTCATCTGAGAAACAAATGTTGAACAAGTTCGGGTTATTTATTATCCCTTCACTAATTATTTTGCAAAATTCTACACGTCTATCAAAGTTATCTTCATTTCATTCTTGCACAAGATGGATTTTATACGGGTGGAATTTACGGGAGAAATTGTAGGTAATTGCCTGGTACTTAAGGTGGGATCGATATTGACGTGGCCCACAACAGCAATTTGCATTGCTTCGTTTCCCACTATTTAATAACGTTTTTCCGGTTGTCATGCTTATCTGGATTTAGTTTATTTAATAACTGTGTTGTACTATTAGCGCACCTACCGTTTTCATAATAAAGTTCAATTAGCGATACTCTTTCCGCCGTTGAGTAAACCATTTAGAGCAAAAAAAAGATTATAAGCCGAAATAATCACAGACAAAACCCTGTGGATACTAAATTTACATAAATTGAATGTAAATAGGTTCCATAAAAAGATAAAAAACTAACTGCATTATTGATAACTTTTTACACAAGCATCGAATTCCATAGCAGAAATAACTGCTAACCTTGGACTGATAATATTTTTATAATTTTAAAGCGTAAGTAAAAAGTATCCGCATTTTATTGAGTGATAAAAAAGTGACATTAAATGCTTCCTTACTTTTTAAGTTGGATAGGACAGGATTTAAAAACCAAAATACTAAATAAAAAATAGTACTAAAAGTAAAAAAGCGTTACTTTCGATTATAAGCCGAATATGCTTATAAAACATATTTTCTTGGAAATTACCGCATCAAATTCAAAAGAAAGGAAGCGTTGAAAAGAGGATTCGATTATCTTTAAAATGACGTATTAGTCGACCCCCTTTTCCATTTAAGAATTTAGGAGTAAAGCTCACCGCCCCTAGGGAGTTGAAGTGACAGGGTTAAAAATGAGCGCAAAATGTGTCCCCCTCGAAATAAAATCGACGGTCCGAGTGATTTTTTTCCTACCAACCATAGATATGAGAAATCGGCCTTGTATCGTTTTCATTGGCCCACTCTGTATTAGGCTTTTGCATTAAAGCAAAAAGGTTGGGAACTGCAGCAAAAACTAAAACATTCGTTAAGATTTTGCAGTCCAAATCACCTGCACCAGACTTTGGCACAAATCCCGAAAAGTTTAAATTATATGCACCTACGAAATACGAAATTTGTTGGAGATTTTCCCCTTTATGTCGAATTAGTGGAACTCTGGCGGAAATATAATTTGAAAATTGGACGTTGGAGTTATAACAAAACTCGGAAAAATCTTTTGGAGAGTATATTAGTGTTCTAAGTTTAAGTTTTACTATTTATTTGATCGTTTTATTTTTACGGCAGTTAACTTCACACACACTATAAATATCTTACCTTTTAAATTTTTACAGATATTTACGTTTTAGGAGAATAAAGTGAACTATAGTTTTAATTTTTTTAAGTTATTTTCAGGCTCCTAAAAACTGTAGTAATTAAATTATTTATAAATAATATCCAGCTACATTCAAAAAAAGTAAGTTAGTATTTTTTTAGTCCGTCCAATTTTTTAATTTTTTTTTGCATTAAATAAAAGTTTAATTTGCCAATGTTTTAGACCTCTATTATTTTTTTTCAAAATATCCCTTAAATTCCTTTTTAGCTGACGTCCTCTATTTTATTCAGTATTAGAAGCCTAATAACCATTTCTCATATTGATATATGACAATTTTTTCTATACCATTTTCACCCAAATTCCCCCCTCGAAGGATGTTCCCCAAAGTGTGTAATTTTAAAAATTGTTAAAACACATAATTTTATTTTGTAATCTATAGCCTACATACCAATTTTCATACATCCAAGTCCAGAATTTATGACAAGTTTCATAAATCTTTACCTACCTCATTCTACCCTTAGTTATGCAAAATCCTTTCAGCGAGTAACATCCAATCAAAATCTACGTTGTGCAAATTAATTTAAGAGTAAGTTTCAAATTGATAGCTGAGATATAAGAATGAAAGAATGAAAAATGAAAGAATGAAAGAATGAAAGAATGAAAGAATGAAAGAATGAAAGAATGAAAGAATAAAGAATGAAAGAATGAAGAATGAAAGAATGAAAGAATGAAAGAATGAAAGAATGAAAATGAAAGAATGAAAGAATGAGAATAAGAATGAAAGAATGAAAGAATGAAAGAATGAAAGAATGAAAGAATGAAAGAATGAAAGAATGAAAGAATGAAAGAATGAAAAAATGAAAGAATGAAAGAATGAAAGAATGAAAGAATGAAAGAATGAAAGAATGAAAGAATGAAAATATAAATAAATTAATAAACAAATAAATAAATGAATGAATGACTAAAGAAATAAATAAATGAATGATTTAATTAAATAATAATAATTAATATTTTAAAATGATTAAATAAATAAATGCAGAAAAGAATAAATTAATATATGAATGAATGAATGACAATACAGTTATTTTATAGCTTTGTTTTAATGTCCTGAGTAGGATTATTAGAATAAAAAGCAAAAATATCTAGATTAGTCTGCAGGTAAGTGTATACCATTCATCGAACGACGGTAAATGTCATTCTTTTTTATCGATATAATTTTAAAAAATTCTTACCACTAAAATTAATATAAAGCAAATAAATGGTACAATTATAATACCATAAATGTGGCAACATTTTTTTCATGCATTTAAAAAATATTTAATTTTTGATTTTGAGAAAAAATAATAAGAATATTGAAAAAAATATTCCAAACCAATACCCTTTAAAAAAACGGAAAAAAATCTATAACAAATCCTAAAATCAAAACAAAACTTAATTTAAAAAAATAAACTGGAATAAAGAAAATTTAGATTTATTGAAAAAAATAAGGTACAAAAATCAACCCTCTTTACTAAGATTACTTTTGATGGTGGTTTAAGAGTAAAAAAATAAAAACTAAAAAAGACTAAGAAAAAAGAAGTTTTAAAAAAACTAAAAAAACACGCTTTCATAGCAAGCCGGACTAAAAAATAGAAAATAATTTTTAAGTATGAAGAGTTTGTGTTACAGTGATAGAAAGTGCAAAAATTTGTTAACAAAAGAATTCAACCATAGTTAAAAAGCATCGGGTGCTTAATATTAAATGTTACAGTTATTTTATTGGTTGCTATTAATAAAGCTAGAGTTACTATGATAATTAAGTAAATTGCATCCCACGCTTTTTTACTATAATTAAATTTATTTTGGTAGTAACTGATTTTTTTATTTTTATTCCAAATTAGTCATAATTGATTATTGTAAAATAATTTTTTTATACCCATAAATAATTTTGTACTTTTTAGTTCGGTTTGCTATAAAAGAGTGGTTTAGTTTTCTTAGTTTTTTTAGTTATAATTTATTTCTTTACTAAACTTATCAACATTTTGGATAATATCCCTTTCCTTCGATAGCAAGGCAAATTAATCTAATTAAACCTCACCTAAGGTTACATTGATATATACGTCTCTATCCTTCGATACATGTAATAGATTTTCATTCTAAGGTCAAACGAAAGGGGCACTCAAAGCAGCAATTTGTGAGAGAGCGTTATTAGCCCGGCAACCGATATACTTAGATACTTCCATTTAAATCGACGGAGTTATTATTGACCCTTATAATGGCCACTTAACTACTTCATGTCTATCGCTTCAGTGCTTATTACCGATCTGAACATGTTCATTAAGTTCGGGTTCGGGTCGAACTAAAAATAGCGTAAAGAAGATTATTAAAAAAGGGCTTAAATAACAGTTCTAACGACTTAATAAAGTTTTCCTCATATACCTGATGTTAAAATAATGGTTCGGCTAAGGACATGCACAAGTTTAAGATTCCAAAGCTAAAATGGCATAATATTTTAGACATAACAATATAAGAATCACATGATTAGGTGATTGATGTCTTTTTGGTGTATTGTATTCCAGGCCATCTGAATTTTGTTTCGTAGAGCCTCCAATATTTCTGAAGGATGCGGTGAAGTTTGCAATCTTCTGCATCATACATGTTCGATGGGGAAAAGGTCTGAAGATCGAGGAGGCCACTGAAGCAGATATACACAGTACGCTTCTAAAAAGTTTTAACTAACACGTGCGACATGAGGTCGAGCACTGTTGTTGTAAAACTTTGTAGATATAGCGATGGGCAGTCATAATACCTTCTTCTTACTCTTGCACGGCCATCATTTCTGCCCAAACAGAATCTGGCCTCATTGCTGAATACGATTAAGTTCCATTTCATATTTCATTCAAGTTTTCCCTACTCCATAGCAATCGTTGCCGACGATGCTGTGGAGTCAGAAGTAGTACAAAATAGGGACAGTATAAAAATAGTCCAAAAGACTTTATTGGACGATACACTGTCCTCATTGTTAGTGCCCTTTCGACAGCATCAAACCACTGGTTCGCAACTGCCCTTTTTGTGGAATATCGATCTGTAAGAGCTAGTTGCCTCAAATAACAATCCTAACGCTCTGTATTCTGTCTTTGGCGTTCAGTACCTCTAACTCATCGATTTCGGCCTTCTTGAAACCCCGCTCAACAACATCTCATTACAGTAGCTTAGTTTCACTCAACCCGATAAGTGAGTTCTCTAAAAGAAAATTCGGCTTTACGTAACCCGATTATCCGACCCCTCTCAAACTCGGAAAATTGAGTGAAATTAGCGCGTTTGCGAACTCTGGGCATGATAATGCAATAAAACAAATAGAACCAAACAAATCCAACACAGAAAAATCACTGAATATTAGGTAAGCATGTTCACATTGTTCGGATCTTGATATAACAAAAAATCCTTTACAAAAAAAGTACGGTTCGAAATGCCTTTATAGTTATTAACATTACAAGATGCGAAAGTTTACTTTTTGGTGTGAGGTGGTTTTTAAATGGCCGAGGCGAAGCCGAGGCTATTTAAAACCTCCGGACACTTGAAAGGCCTTTCGCATCGTGTAATGTATTATATTTTTTCTGCTACTGTTCTATGTATCGCATAATTTAATAATCATTAACATCATGTTTTAATAGAAATATCAGAGATTTTGAAATTTTACCTGTTAAAAATTAATCCATAGCAACACATTTATTTTTGACATTGTCTGTCATCAGCACTTGTCAGATTTTGAATTATTATTAATTTAGTATAAATCCATTCCCATTTTAAAATGTTAAATGAATATGAAAATGGCATCCAAAAGGCAGCTGACCTTGCGTGTGCCTCACTTCTGCCAGACAAATCCAAAGAGAGGTACCATCAAACATATAAATCGTTTTCTGAATGGCTTGCTACAAAAAATGTGGGGCGGATTGACGAGAATGTGATGTTGGCGTATTTTCAAGAAAAATCCGAGTCTTTATCACCACCAACCCTCTGGTCTGTATATTCCATGCCCAAGTTAACAATTTCCGTAAACAAAAATCAAGATATTTCGGAGTTCAAGAAACTAGTTGCTTTTATTAAAAGGAAAAACGATGGTTATGAGGCAAAAAAGTCAAAAATTTTTAAAAAAGAAGAAATCATAAAGTTTTTCTTAACTCGCCTGATCAAAGTTACTTAGCAATGAAAGTAATAGCCATTATGGGAGTGGCTGGGGCATGCCGGACAGACGAAATATACAGAATGAAGCTAAGTGATGTAGAAATAAGAAATGACGTGGCTATAGTAAAAATAGTGGAGTCTAAAAATAAAGTTAAAAGAAACTTTGTAGTAACCAACGATGAAGGCTCAGTTCCTTATGTCAGATTTCTACAGGAATATATTAGCTGAGACAAGGAATGCTCTAGATGAGCGTTTATTGTATCGTTATGAAAGAGGTAAATGTGTTAATCAAGTAATTGGAAAGCACACTATTTCAAATGTACCTAAAGAAATTGCGAAGTTTTTGAAGCTTGAAGACATCAGTAGATACACTGGCCATTCTTTTAGAAGAACGTCAACTACGTTCCTTGCCAATGCTTCAGATGTCGATATTTTGGACTTAATAAGGCATGGAGGTTGGAAGTCTTCTTCTGTTGCGGAGGGATATATTGCTGAATCCTATAGTAATAAGGTGGAAATTTCAAAGAAGATTTTACACGAAATTCCTACCAATATTTCCTCTAATGAAGTAACAGTGAAAAATATGAATATTAACGTAGTTAAAGGTGATAACGATACCCCAACAACAAATTTAAAAACTGTTAATTCAAGTATTATTCCTCCAATTTCTTTTGCTAATTGCTCAAATTGCACAATTACTTTTAATATTAATACCTAACCTAGTTTTTTAAAATATTTTGTCATAAATTAGTTACTTTTTATAAATAAATCCTAATATTTCCCACAAGCATATTTTCTTTTTTTTACTCTTACTTTTTTGTCCAGGCGCTGAAAATATTACTTTCGTAGCTAGCAACGCTGCAACCAGGTAACACGAAGGTTCTCTTTCGTTATCATTCGCGTTGCTAGGACCACAAAGTTTTCTTATTTATACAGTAGTAGAAAAAAATATTATCAGTGTATAATTCCATGATAGCAAATATGTTTACAAGTTTTTATCAAAATTCAATAAATAAATCTGGGTGTTGCATTTTCTATGTCACTTAGTTTATTTTTAGTTTTAACAAAGAAAACTTTTTACTCATACATAAATATTAAAATAAAGATTTTGCATCTTAAAAAATTTTGAAAAATATACAGGGTAGCTAAACGAAAACAAGTGAAGGAACATTTTGAGTACTTTTAATATTTTTTGAAAAAATGCTGGCACTCGTGCGTGTTTTGAGGGAGAAACTTCTTCTTAAGCATATGCAACAACCCCTTGGTCAGGGCAAATTTTACCCCTGAAATCTTAAATAGAAAGGTGACAATACTTTTATCGGGTTAGTTACGAACTTGTTTAGTCATATTTTTATGACTTTTTTAACTCTACTATGAAAAATATAGATGAAGAACTTAAAATAACATCAAGATAAAAAAAGCAAACACTATTTACAGTATAATTGCCATTATCAAAAATTTTTTATAGTATAGGTAAAAAATCATAAAAATATGACTAAATAGGTCAGTAATTATTAACCTTTTTTATAGTATTTCAGACATATTGCAAATTTGCCATTTAACTTTTTTCTTCAACTCTAATAGTTTAGCTTAAAATTGCAAAAAAAAACAAAAATTTAAAACTCAAAGTTCTGTAGAAAGTCAAACATTGAAGATAAAAATTTGACCCAATGGAACTTTTTGTACCAAATTTAGTGCTCAATAAAATCCATTTTTTATTTTCTGTTAAATTATTGTTTTCACAGCTTGCAGGGCAAGAAAGTAGTAAAAAAACCGTTTTCCATATTATTTAGATGAAAAACTTAAAAAACCATGGAGAACCTCCTAAAATTAAAATTTTGAGCTGCGCTTTAACAGAAGCTTTGTAAAAAAGTTATTACACACGACCACGAGATACAAATTGTGCAACTTGATGAAGAGGCATATCTTCATCGTTTTGGAGTCAATTTCTGCTTTAATCGGGATGAAAAATAACCAAGAAAATTGTAGTCACGCAGTATCCGTCAAATTTCAATTGTATTTCCCAAAAAAAATCTATTTCTTAACAACTTAATAATGATTGATATAAGTTGAAAGCAAAGGAGCAATTTAGGGCCTTAAAACTTCTTTAAAAGGTTTTTTTCCCAGAAGTTTTCCCTTAATAGATATGGTCATAATAAACTCCTGAATATTTCCACCATATTTATCATTTTTATTATGAAAACTTGTCCGATCTCGAAAAAAAATGTGAATGAAAGAAACAGAACGCAGTTAATAAAAACGCTGTCAAGAATCACTTACTTGTGTCGTCTTTGCCGGGGAAATGGCTTTTTTCGCCGAAACAGAGATTTATTACATTTATTCCGCTTATTATCCTTCCGCGTTTTTATTTTTCTGTCTATTCCATTTTTCTTTCCGTCTGATATTTCGGGAAATTTCGTCTTCTTTCGTGTCATTGGGATGACAAATGGTGCCACATCCGACTAAGATGTTACAAAGTGTTTTTGCTCATTTTCGAGATTGATAGTTTTCAGCTTGAAGCGACGCCGACGTGATGGCCAGATGTAGGGCAATCGCGCCAAATATTATTGACTTGAAATGTTTTTTTATCTTTATTAAAGTTTGTTTTTGATCGGGTGTACGAGGCAACAAGCATGTTTTTGATGAAACATTTTTGTTTAGAAACACGTATATAACAAAAATATTTTAATTTTTGTTTCTTTTAATAAACTGTTAAGGTTTTTTTGTGTTCTTTCAGGTAATATAATCGGATAAGATGAAATCCTATTCGTTACCCTGTAATAAAAATAAATAAAAAAAATAAAAAAATAAAAAAATATTTGCCAGTTTGTAATAAAAATAATAAAAAATAAAAAAAATTGTTTTTATTGTAATTGTTCTTAGTTTGTTTTAAATGTGTGTTTTTATTTTAATGTATATTGTTGTAAAATAGTTTTTATTATTTTTATTTGGGATGAGTTCACTCGGCTAGCTGTTGTTAAAAAAGATATTTTGATTAATCAGACTACTTATGCAAGTACAGACAAAGGGCGCCAGAACTATAGGAGTTCAAAGGAAATACACAAACAAAGACAGAAGTAATAAAGTCAAAAATAAATTCAACAGGTTTATTTAAAAGGTATCTTATTATTAATTTAACATAATAAAAAATTTAACCATTGGACATGTGACGTTCTGTATCCTTACTTAAATTGAACAAAAATAAAGAGAGATAAATAAATTTTTAATTTGGAAAAGCTTAAATTAAAGGGTTGTGAGATAATAAAATGTAATCTGATAGGTAAGTTCAAGCAATTTAGAAGAAAATACTTTTAACATATACAAAATAAATACATACCAGTATTAAAGAAATAAGGCAATTTACATAAAATAATAACCCAAAAAATAAGTATTGATTAAGAAACTGATAACCAGTGGAGATACTTTATATTCTGAGAGAACAAAAGAAATCTATTTATCATTAAATTTATGAATCGAGGTATACTGAATTTAGAAAAGAGTTATTAAATTGAAATTTATTAAATTTAAGTTACAAAATGATTTTATGACGAAAAGTTTTAAATTTAATAAGAAATAATAATAAAAATTTAGATAAGTTAAGATAAGTTAAGCAGCTGAGCTAATTCAGTATGATGTAAGTTAAATTGATATGTGCAGTCCTTTACAGGCACACACAAACAATGCAACTCAAATTCAATGATTGGTGGTTAGTTATAATTAAGCAGCTGAACTAATTATCAGTTTGAGGAAGAAAAAATAATAAATTTAATTTGCAATCCAATGTCTTTGGGCAAACAAACAATGGAACCCAATAAACTGATCGGTTGTTACTTTGCTCTTTGTATATTTAATATATAACAAGAAAATTATAATATAATTAATAAAAATTAAACATTAAGTACAGAGATTTATTTAAATTGATAAGGCAGTAATGATTAAAGCATAAGAAAATTTGATAACATGATAATTTAATTAAAAAGTTATACAACTGAGCACCAGTACATGGCCATTGCACTGAGCCAGGCAAAATATAAAAAAAATTAATTTATAATGGACTTATCTTTTGATTTCTGGAACTCCTAATGGAACCAACCTAAACTCCCTTCTGGACTGGACAACACTGCACTGCCAGAAATGACCACACGGTACTATACGGAAGCTGAGGATTCCTCTCTTGCCAACACGACCACGTGGTTACGTACAACTCCAGAAATCCATAAAAACTTGGAAAATTCCTTAAAACTCCAGTTAAGGAAATCCCATAAAGATAATATTGAAGAATGAGGATTAAACTTGAATGGTTAAATAAAATGTAAGACGTAAAAGAAAACTTGTAGGTAGAAGGGTAAAAAAACTCGAACGTAAAATATAGATGAAAGCCTGAAACAAAATGGTAGATATGAGATAAGGAAAACTATTAAAATTGACGAAAATGCCGACTTACCAGATGTTATGGCCACAGAATGACTTTAAAATCTCATAGAGGATGTTACATAGGTTATAAATTTAAAAATCCAGTTTAAAACTGCAAAAGCCACAGGCTAAGAAAATAATAAACTCTGCACCAGCAGCCATTCTGTTTATTTCGGAAAATATGCAAAAGAGGCCCTTTTCAAATCAATCACAGGTATTTATCACCTCGATTCCATAAAAAATAACAGGTTTGAAGGTCTTAGGTGGTATGAAACTGTTGCTTACTGTCCTTTTGGCGGAAAATTCAAATTACAAAACGGAGATAACTATTCAGCATTGTTTGGTTATTTAATGAAATTTCAAAAACAAAACCCAAGTGTCACAATTTTTAAAACATAACCTATCACAAAACAAAGGATTTTATTACTTAACTGACTTAAAATAGATATAGAGTCGAAAATCGCTTTACCCTATTCCAATTAGAAAAATCAATACTTGGATGCTCCTGGAATTTATGCAGCATCATAAACGCTTTTACCGGGTTGTATTTAAAAGAATATTTAAGTATTGATGACTTAAAATTTGAAATAAGTAAGCTAATATTATAAATTACAGTGAATAATTAAAATAAAGGACAATTAAGTTGTGGTAAAGTTATTCTAAGTGAAAATTTATAAATCCTTGTAACAAACTGAAAAAGTTTGTTACAACCCTCATACAGCGTTTGTCTTGAACAGACTTAACAAATTTTTATCTTCCAAAAAACTATACAAACGCATGTTTAAATGTTTTTGTTTTCCACCAGAACAATAAGATATCATTTTAAGTTGTCTTCATTTTTAAGTTGCTTGGATGTCATGTACTGTAAAGAAAGGTCACCCCATGAAGATTTAAAAAATTTAATGCTTTGTTTATAATAATTTTATAACCTTGAGCATATTTCTATAATTTTTTATTTTTTGTCAGAGTTATAAAATTATTATAAACAAAGAATTTATTTGTTCAAACTTTTGTAGCGTTATCTTGTTGAGTATGTACCGGGTGTCCAAATAAGAAAAGACACTGGCTGTATCTTAGAAAATGTTTATCGCACAGCGTTGGGGAAAAATATTTTTGGTAAAAGTGCTCACGAGAAATAGCTGGAAATAATTTTCAAGTTTCTGAAATGGCAGCTAGGGGGCGTAACTGCAATCTTGAACCTAAAAAAGTGATGTTTCTGTGAATTTTGCTACATTAACCTAACAAAAAAATACCTAATTTTTAAAGTCGAGGATAATTTGATCCTTATATATATATATATATATATATATATATATATATATATATATATATATATATATATATATATATATATATATATATATATATATATATATATATATATATATATATAAATACGGAAGCATTTAATTTTTTTAGAAAATTAACCTTTCTTTTGGGGAAATCAAAAAAAAAACCCCTAGCGGCAAAATGTAAAACAAAAGAAACTTAAAATATTATAACATTTATAGTCCAAAGAACTCTTGTAAACTTCCTGCTTTTAAAACGGCACCTTTCAAATCAAATTAATAACCTACTACTTTCTTTACATTAATTCTAACTTAACAATTTTTACTTTCTTTTTTACATAAAGGAATATTTATGGGCATAGGAAATAATTCCAACAAAATTGATAAAGCCCACAGCTATCATGGAATATTTTATTCCATCAAGAGAACGAAAACCCGGTGTTTTACCAGAATTTTTACGGAAAATCTCCCAGTTGTTGACTTGTGACCCGTCTTTACAGAGTGTTTTTTCCCTTTTTCCCCCCTGCCCAGCGGGGACCGCCCATACGCGTCACTTTGGACCTTGACCAATTAAGGGGGTTTAGACCGAGCACGTACGCAGTGAGCATCCATGCCCATTCGTTTGCGTTTGCGAAAAGCGTTTAAATAGGTTTATGTATATTTGACGCACAACTGATCCCAAGGGTTTTTGGGAAAACGACGATGGCGGGTGCATTTATTTTGTATAATTTGATAATAAAGAAAAAGCTCGTAAACGTAGACAACAGACAAAATTTTTTACGTTTTTTTGCACCCGCAGTACTCGCCTAAAAAAAACGACAAAAAATTTCCATTTTTGGAGTGACACTAAATTTATGATTTGACGTGTCACTGTTGAATTTTGTGGTTTTATATTATTAAGTTACATCTGCAGGGTGCATGATAAGTTACTAATATGGAAAACATTTTAGCAGATAATTCGTAAACTGTTGGGGAAAAAAAGCTTGCACATTGGGTACAACCCTTTTTGCCCTTAAAATATCTAAAAAAAATTTTTTCTAAAATAATTAGGGGAGAAATTTTTCTACTTGAAAATTTACAGGTGATCTTCTTTGTACCGCCCGGCATAGCAACACCCGATATACATATGCATGTACATACCTTTTCCAGTTTCAATGCTGGCCCTAATTTTATTTTTTTCACGGCGAAACGATCCTATGAGATTTTTTATTTTTTTTTGTGCTTCTGCACTATCTAAATTTGCAATATTTAAATTATTCACAAGTGCTTGCCAAGCATCTTGTTTTTCTGTTTTAGAGTAATATTCTTGGTTCCTCACATCCCATAATAAAAAAAAGTTTTTCGAATTCTTACAATAGAAGAAAAAACTCTGGTGTTACTCCACTCCATTTTCAAATTAAACTAATTCGCCCGTTAAAGTACGTGCGTTCGTAGATACCCCAACAGTCCCAACCCCGTTCAAACTGGACGTTTGCGAACCAATTAATTCTTTTGAGCATCGTATCGAGACCGACAGCCGGGGGATCGCGCCGAGGCTATTCGCGCATAGAAACACACAGCGTGAGCGTGCCGCATAACCGTTTACACTTAAGCATTCGCGGTGGATCAGTGCGTGCGTGCTCGGGTCTAAACGCACCTTTGGGGGTGTCTTGCGTGGCAAATTATCTTTAGGCGCGGTTAATTAATATTTTTTTTACGGAAACTTTTAAATACCCCCCACCACTTTATTTTTAGAGATACAAGAAAACAAAAAAGGTTCAAATTATCCTTGACATAAAAAATCAGGTATTTTTTTGTTAGGTTAATAAAGAAAAATTCACAGAAACATCACCTTTCTAAGATTCAAGATTGCAGTTACGCCCCCTAGCGGCCATTTCAGAAACTTGGAAATAATTTCCAGCTATTTTCTTGACCACTTTTACCAAAAATATTTTTCCCCAACGCTGTGCGATAAACAGACAGCCGGCGTCCTTTCTTATTTGGACACCCGGTATATAAGAAGGGCTTTACAAGAGCTTTATAATGCAGATGGAACTCCGGGAGATGAGACCTTTTATCTGAAATTTCCTTTTCTTCAAGGATCTATTTTGCAATTTTCGCTATTTCTTATGGTTTTGAGTTAATATCGGTCATTAAAATTGATTTTTTTATTTTGTTTCTTGTTAATAACAATTACAGTTTTTATCGCGCATATTTTTTGAAGCTTTCAATTTTTCGCAGGAAACACACTTTTCGACTAGACTGTACACTTAGAATAACAGGTTTTCCAATTTTTTTTTTTTTTTTATCTTGTGACAGTCCACGAAGGCTGATGCCTAAGTACTAACGTACCGTGGGTGTCTTCAGTGTGGTGAGAGGGAGTTTGTTCACACGGGACTTAAATTTTTGGAGATTGGGAGGAGAAGGAAAAACTTCTGCGGGCAGCAGGTTCCATAGTCTTGACACTCTAGGAAAAAGGGAAAGAAGAAAGCGGGAAGTTCGGGGGCCCTCTTTAAATGAACTGTAAAAGGATGCATAAAAGTTGTACTACGTGTTGCTCTGTTGGGAGCTGCCAGAGAAGGAATAATACTGGCCAATTCCTCTGAGCAGAAGCCGTGAAAATACCTATAGAAGAGCGACAGATCCCCTACAGCTCGACGATGGGCAAGAAAGGAAGCCTTTCTGTGAGCGTTGGGGGATTAATAAGACGAACAGCTCTTTTTTGAATGGAGTCCAGAATGCAAGTGTTGTAGGGGACGCCATTCCCCCGACATGAGAACAATATTCCAAAGAGGGTCTGATTTGGGATACATACAGAGTGTACAGATTGGAAGAAGAGAAATATTTTCTGGCTCGAAAGAGGAATCCAATCTTTTTTAAACTGCCGAAGCTATGGAGAAATGTGTTTGTGCCAGTTGAGGTTATTCTCAAAAGTAACGCCGACTAGATTAAACGACTCTTTGTTCTGCAGAACTTGGCCGCTCATATGTAAGGAATGAGCATTCGCAGACTTTTTTGGACAGCTAACATGACTGTGTTTTTGAGGCATTAAGCTGAACACAATTTTTGGCGCCCCAATCCAAGATAAGTTTGAGGTTTTGTGAAAGAGATATCTGCATTGACCTGCGCTTGTTTTCAAAATCGGAATTACCCGGTGGCTTAAGAAATACGCTAATTTTAAATATTGAAATGCCCAATATCTCTAAATTGACCTATTTTAGTTGTGTTTCTATTATTCTGGAGCAACCAATTGCTATAATCGCTATATTTCATGTCTCAGTAATTTCAGAGGTCAATATTTTTGAATAAAAAAAAAAATTTTTTATAAGT
>JAHBCN010019281.1:0-16155 GCA_019359885.1 Listronotus oregonensis
TATTATCAAACTTCCAACCCCAATCGGGATGATAACCAGCCACCTTGAACGGAATATACCCAAAAAGATGTTAGAGCAAAAACGGGTGGAGAAAGACAAGCTAATTGTTTTTTTTTTTATTTAGTGTTTTTAACAAAACATGCATATCAATTTTATCTAAGCAGGGGTTTTTTAGACTTCGTACATACAAAGAAGAAAGCGAATTCCTTGGTGATAACTTCTTGTGGGTTAAAAACTTTTTTAAAACTTTAGATGGGGGTCTAAACCCCCCCCACCAACCCCCCACAGTTTTAGGCCCGGGAGGCAGCATATTAAAAACTCCTTTTAGAAAAAATAATTTTTATACAAATTTAAATTTAGTTTCTAAGTATTCAATTTTATGTTGAATAATTATTAATATGACATCTACTTGATATGGTCATGGGCAAACCCCCTAACTCAAAACATTCTTGTAGGCTTTTTTTTTTTTTGTGATAATTGGGGATAAAGCAAAATTGTAATGGTAAAGAATGTAAATATCAGAAAATTTAATATTAAAAATCAAATTATTAAAATGAACAAAAATTTTATACTTTTAAATTCACATAACTTATAACAAACAAAATAATTGAAATATAATGGTTTTGATTTGAGTTTCCCCCCTTTTTAAAAAAGTTTGGTTTGGAAAAATTTATTTTTCCCAATTTTTTAAAAGATTTTTAAGATGCTCATCATTAATTTCGATCTGTAAACATTTTTTGTGTATTCTTTTTGGGAGAAGGTTTTCCAAAATAAGTAGTAAAAAAAAGAAAACAACCACGAAAAATTTATCAAATTATCAAATTGTGTCAGTGGAAGACTCTTATAAAATTCCAACAAAGATGAGTTTTGATATTGTTCTTAATTATATCACCATTGTAGATCAATCATTTCCATTTAATTTCCGGGCTAGGGTTTCAATGTCAGTATCAAAAGGTTCAAAAAATCTTAATTTATCGCAATGGCATTAAATCCGAGAAAAAAATATAAAAAATTTTCTTCAAAGCACTCAAAGTTTCGATTCAAAATCGATAGGAAACTCAGTCTCAGTAGTGGGTGAATATTTCACATTTTTTTAAAAGTGAAAAACTTTACTTCGTGGGTTTGATTGAAAAGTCTAAATTTTCTTCCGGAATGATTTGATATTGGTATAAATCAGGAAGATGCTGGTTTTTCCTTGCTCCCAAATTAGTTCTTCACATGTTTTGTCAAATCAACATAAATGCTAACTTCAGCCATCGTTGTTTTTACTTCAGAAAGGGGGCGATGCTTTTTTTTTCAAAAAAATTTCTACTGCTCGAAGTTAAAAAAACGCAAATTTCCCCCAACTAAGCCAGCGTACGGCAGTTGAAAAAGGAATCAGTTTCTCCAATTTTTCAATAAATTGTCGGAATTGTGGGGAAATTAGCCCAAAAGATCTGATAAAAAACGTTGATATGACTGGTTTCAAACTCAACATTTTTAACATTTTACAAGCTGTTATGAATGATACAATGGACAATGGTTTTGAAACCGTCATTTTTCGCCTTTGACACAAGAGCGAATCCTTTTACTTCCCACTCATGTTTTTGCCTCCATCAGTTTTTAAACATTTCAAGTTTTTCCATCAAAGGGTTCTTTTATTAATGGCCTTTCAACTTTTTAAAAAAAAACTGTACCAGAGTTGTGCCATGAATACTATATATCAAAAAGTTTTTCGTGCACTTCATAGCTTTTATCTACTCCTCGAATATAAACAACACCGAGCGTATCGACACTGTTGACTCATCCAAGGCCAAAGAAAAACCCCAAATGTCCATTTTTGTCGAACAGTTGAGAGGATATTTTTCAGCATGTTTTTTCCCTTCAAGCCACAGTGTTTGCTGACAGTTTTTAAAATTTTCCCTTTTTGGGCACATTTCTTCGGCTACTGCAATTACATTCTTTGATCATTTTCCATCGGTGAATGGTTTTCCCTTTTCAATTTCAAAGCCCCGAAAGCTGCAGGGGGTTAAACCTCTTGTTCAGTTTTTTTGTTTTGTAAATGAAAATTTTTCGATTTAACCCGCTGCATAGCTTCAATTTTCTGTCCGCAAACTTCCTGTTTTTTTAGTAATTTTGAAAATGTTTTGTTTTAAAAAATTTAATGTTATATTCTTTGAGAACGGGTATTTTCATTCAAACAAAAAGCGCCTTGTTCCACTCAATTCAAATCTGAATGTTCCACTGATCTTTAATTTTCTGCATTCACATCAATTTTTGCTTCTTTTTCCCTACTACTAATTCACACAAAAAGCAACAATTCAAATCAAAATACTGTTATAAAGATTCTTAAACTTAAACACGCACAAAACGTTTTAAGGGGGTATGCAATATTTTATTTAACAACAGTGCATAGGAACTGACTTGTGGTTGCCCATGTTTTATATTTCCAATTCTGCCATCTAGAAGTGAGGGAAACCCAGAACTTTTCGAACCAATAGATTATTTGTAGTGCTATTAGCGCCATCGTTAGCGATAGAAGGTATACCTTTTCCCTTTGTAAACCCGATGTCGTTCCTTCTCCTCATGTGTACCTACGACTAATCGAAATTTCAGATAATGACAGAAAAAATTTAAAAATATGAGTTTGCCGTTTTCGGACTTTAGTCCGTTTAGCCTTTTTTTAAAAGTTGTGTATTTTTTTGGACTTTTTTTTTTATCAGTGGACTATTTCACTTCTTACCACCCAACAATGTAATATGGTTTTGGCCCTAAAATTTGGAGTAATCAGTATGGCCCTAAGGCTAAAAATTTGGGGCCCCCTCTTTAGATCATTGAACTAAATTTTGTTTTTTAAACATTTTAAAGACTGTTGTTTTACCCCTCCTGTAAAATGCAGATGTCGTATCACAGCCAGTTATTGCGTGTAAAAATATTACATGATTTTGACACTTTGCAAAAGTCGATAAACTTTTTAATAAATATATTTTTAATTGATTTTGAGCTTTTCCTGGAATAAGACAAAAATAGTTGTTTCAGTTGGAGTTCGAGCACTGAGTAAAACGAGTAAGTCTACACCTTCACCAACAACAATAGTTGTATTTATGAAATTAAATTGCTATATTGCTATATATTATACAGGGTGTCCCAAAAGTAATGGGACACAGAGCAACAGCAGATTCTTTAGGTCAAAATAATGCAATTTATGAAACTGTTTATCTCGAAAGTTGATAATAACAAAGATACAGGGTGTTAAACTTTAATTTGCTTTGTTTTTTTCTTAATAATTCTTAACCAAATGACCTAGCGGTACAAAATTGAGATCTGGGAGTTTTTAAGGCGAGAAACTTAAATTTGTCCACGCTTTTGATGTTCTACTAGAGGCAGTAGCGCCTACTCACTTGTTTTGATGTAACTTTTTTTATTAGAATATTGATCTTTTATTAAAAAATAGGTTACTATAAATCCATCTGCATCAAAAATGTATATTTTATTTAAGTCTCTAGGAGCAGCCGTTCTCGAGATAAACGCACTTTAAAGGATTTTGCAATTTTTTTATGGAAAATGAATTTTGACTAATTGTTTTCAAACTTTGCATAGTGATAGTTCTTAACACGCTGATCAAAAGTCTCCACGGGCACAAAACCCGAAAACCCCTCTAACCCCCTCAAAATCAGCCTCAAAGGTCACTGGGGATCAGGAGACATTTGAGGATGATTTTGGGGGGGTTGAAGGCGTTTTCGGGTTTTGTGCCCTGGAAGACCTTTGATCAGCGTGTTAAGAACTATCACTATGCAAGGTTTAAAAACAATTGGCCAAAATTCATTTTCCATAAAAAATTGCAAGATCCTTTAAAGTGCGTTTATCTCGAGAACGGCTGCTCCTAGAGACTTAAATAAAGTATACATTTTTGATGCAGATGGATTTATAGTACCCTATTTTTTAATAAACAGGTCAATATTCTAAGCTTAAAAAAAGTTACGACATCCAAAACAAGTGAGGTAGGCCGTAGCTGGCGCCCTCTAGTAGCAACATCAAAAGCGTGGACAAATTTAAGTTTCTCGCCTTAAAAACCCCAGATCCCAAATTTTGTACCGCTAGGTCATTTGGTTAAAGAATTATTAAGAAAAAACGAAAGCAAAATTAAAAGTTTAACACCCTGTATCTTTGTTATTATCAACTTTCGGATAAGGCAAGTTTACGTAAATTGCATTATTTCGACCTAAGGAATCTGCTGTTGCTCTGTGTCCCATTACTTTTGGGACACTCTGTATATTACCATACCATATTATATTATATATTACCATACCATAAGTTACAATCACCGATAGAAAAATATTTTTACTTATATTACAGCTACAGAGATGTATATATGCACGTGACGTACTTATGCATACAATGACGCTTACAACTTTTTGAATCATTATATCTCAGGAACGGGGACTTTAGAAAAAAATATGATTACCTTTTTTATGGATAATTTTATGATCTACAATTTTTGTAAAAGGTAATTTTACGATAAAACTTACCGTTTTGAAGAAAATCTCATTTTTTGACCTTTGACCTCGAGCCAATATTTTTCCACGTACCGAAACGATGGGGAATTTTAAAATGTTATTTTAATTATGTTTTGAACAATTTTACTTACTTTCAGTTTGATATAAATTTATGTACCTTTGAATGTCTAGATTGACCAAGGAAGTTTAAAGGTGTATGGAAGCCCAATACTGTAGAACAAAATTGTCCAGGCGTGCAGGGCAGCGGGAATCGGGGGATTGGCCCCGCGGAGTTTGCGCAATGAATAGTAGGTCAGAGACGGACTTCCATAATTCTTTGTTACTCTCTATAAAGTTGACATCATCAAATGTCAAATTCAAGCATTCACAGTTTTTTTTTGCACAAAATTGTTGGTTAATAAACGATACTACCATAGAATATTTTAAATTATTGTGTAATATTGGATTTTATATCATCTGATATAATATTGAAAGAATAGATGGCGCCACTTTACAGCCTTCTATTTAAATGGTCGATATTTTTGGGAGTTTTGTATTTTTACCAAAAATCTTAGTAAATAAATAAAAACACGATTTTTTAAAAATAAATTTCAAACATTGTATGATAGTTTCATGTACTTATCACCAATTTTGTGATAAAAGAAGGGCAAGATAGTGTAAATGAGTTTAATCTTATCCTAAGATTGTGATTGTACATTAAAAAGTGAAAATTTATAATTGCTTTTTAGGCATATACTTTTCACTAATAACAAACATTCATGAGACAGAATAACAGTGGTTAATAATGTTTAGTAACCTTTGGTACCTAGGTATCCATTGTAACAGTAACCGTTAAATATTATGTGTCCACAGTATGTCGAGCTTAAAAAGTTGATAATGTAAGTTTAAGAAACCAATAATCTAATTTCTTTTTAAACAAATACAGAAAAAGCAAAAAGGAACTTTAACATAAAATTGTACTTTCTTTTATTCAATTAGAGGGATCTGTATAAATTAAAATTTGCCTGGTCTGCCCAGTAATTAATAATTTTGATCCTTTAAAAGAATGTACTAAATTATTAAATGAAATAAAAGTACCTAAATGTAAATCTTATTTCTTTTTAATAATCCACAGAAATACACAAACATTGTGGAAATCATCTAAAAGATAGTTAAGATTGCCTTACTTTTCTCACTGCTATTTCCTATGAAATTTTCATTTTCTATAATTCATAATTGATATATTATTATTTATTCGGTTACCTAACATTACGTCCTATAAGAAGCACCTAATTTAAATGTAAGAAATACTTACCTAAAGTAAAAATGCCGGGTTTGTTACCCTTAGATTTGCAAGACAAAACCATACAACATTTAGTCATTTTGTTACGATGTTATAAGTAACAAACAATAAACACAAAATTATAGTCACAATTTAATAAACACTAATCACTAAAATAAGAAGGTTTTTATCAATCCAAAAAACTTCTGCAACCACAAAATATAATCACACAAAGCAAAACAATCGAAACTAATACGGCTCTCATAAAAGTATAATATGTTGCCTAACTACACACTGAGTAGGCAACACATTAAATTATTTCGTGGAATTTCGTTATTGCGCAAAATCGGCGGGGCCAACTCTGACAGTTATTTTCATACTGGGCTGGACATTTTTTGATCGTATGGGCCATAGCAATGGGCTTCCATACACCTTTAAACTTCCTTGAGATTGACCGAAGTATTAAGATTGACAAGTTTAAAATTAAAATAAATACCAAAATAGCCGGGTTGATACAAAAAAAAAAAAAATAGGGCCCGCCATAAACCACAAAGGCGCGTGCTTAGATAAAAATAACTGCAGCAAGAAACACTTCATGCAAATCCTTAAAATTGTAAAAAACCTTAAGAAAAAATAACTCTGAATTTATTTGCAAGATAAATAAGATGCAATGTACTGATGCAAACATAAAATTAAATGGCATTTAGTGATGTTTTAAAATCCCACCGCCTTCTAGATTTTAGAATTGTACGAATTACTCTTTTCTGCCCTTTTAATTATTCGCCCTTTCTAACAAGGCAAAATATTTGTAAAGTAATACCCTAATAAATTTTAAAATATTAAAAAAAAAATTATTAACTTATTACCACTTTGATTAATTTGCCAGGTGGAACCGCTTTGGTCCAGGTACCAGGGTATAGATTTGTGCACGATCAGAGTCTGTTGTATATCCTCTAAAAAAATCTAAATCTATTAAGTTCTAGTAAGAAAACGTTGTTTAAAAAAACAATAAAACATTTTTTTAAATCTCGAGTTTTTAGATAGGCGAGTGCCAATATGGACGTTATACAAGTAGTTATTACCTCTTAACTACTCTTCATTATCGTCCGGGAGATGTCATCCAGACAGGACTTACAGTTTTATTGTGGATTCCTAACCACATCGAATAGCACACGCTGTTTACTAGCGGTCACCTATCGACCTAGTGACAGTGCCCAGCGTTGTTTAACTCCGCTGATTCTACAGAAGGTAGTGTTTCAGGCATTTTTTCATATATGTTACTGTAACTATTCAAAATCAGTAAATGTCAAAATAACACGTAATATCCTAAAATGATATTTACCGAGCCATTTGTTCTTTTGAGTAAGCATTGTGTAGTATTTAGCCCACTACCTCTAATTAAAAATGCACTGTGTCGTTGCAGCGGTAATTTTTAAATAAAAGTTCAATTAAAATGCTTACGTAAAACACAAACAATGCGCTTGTTTATTTTTTTCCGTATAGGTACACATAGAAGCAATTTTTATTATCCTATCCACTCTAACAACTTCCGTCAATTAACAATAAACAATTGCTTTTCCCATTACCTCATTTTTCCTATATATCGCATACATAATGGCTGTCTGTTTCAGATATTTTTGCATGTAAGTTGCCAATAACACAATAAGTGAGGTACTTTTATTATTATACCATTAACATGCAATGACAAAAAACAAACAATGCATACGAGGGCTTATTGAAACTGAATGTTACAAAGACAAAATAAAACACTTTTAATTTTAAAATTCATTATTTCCACAACGCATGATCTAAGCGCACGGGAGTGCGCCAGGCCAAGTACTGGCATGATGCTCGCAAGTGTGTATATTACACGAAAGGTTTTAGCAGGGGGGCAACCAGCCACCCCCTCTATCATAACTTTGTTATCGTTCCTTATAAGGATATGAGAAAATTAACAGTATTCTAATAACATGGAAAAAAATAAGAAAGTTATGTTAAGTAGTTTCTGAGATATTCGATTTTAAAAAACGCCTGTTTTACTACTGACTGACTGACTCACTCACTCATTGATTCATCAAAATTATGGGACACTTTTCGAGGAAGTAGAAGGTTAAAATTTGATACGTAAGTGGGTTTTAAAATACAAGTAAAGCAAAAGTTTTAAAAACAGCAAATTTTTACTCGGAACGTCCAAAAACAGGGTAGTCTAGAGCGAATCGGCGCATCAGTACCGAAAACTATTCCACCTCAATTTTTTTATACGATTCTCTTTAAATTGCCCTACTGATGATATAAATGAATGTTGCCTTGGTGCCATATTGTTTAAACCGAAATTGTTTAAACAATTGCAAGGAATTGTTATTTTTCAACCAGACATTTTTGTATATTTTTTATTAAAATACAAATAAAAAAGGTCCCATGAGTTTTTACGATAAAGTTAATATTTTTGGAGATATGAATTTTTAAAAGTTCGAAATATCTCAATTTTGGGTATTTTTAACCCATAAAAAATATATTAAAAAAATATATATAAAAATTATTTATTTATATTTTAAATTGAGATTTAAAAACTTTTATTGTTTATATCTGTTTTTTGATTGTTTATTAAGCGTGCTCACAAGACAAGTAGTCGCCCTGACTTATACGCTTATTATCTTAAAAACTATTAACTCCATTAAATTTTTTTAAATAAAGCAATGCTAGTACTAATTAAATTATCTACAATTTATTTTTATATTTTTTTCTGAAATTAATTTTACAAAGTTTTTTTGCCATTGTTTAAACAATTTCGGTTTAAAAGATATGGTTCCCCCCCCGGCAACATGCATTAGTATCATCAGTAGGGCAATTTAAAAGAGGTTTGTATAAAAAAATTGAGGTCAAATAGTTTTCGGTACTCATGCGCTCCCAGACTAGAGGTAGTAGTATCGTATATTTAAGGGATATTCTAGAAGTTAACAATCTGATTAAAATTAAGCTTCTGAGGTCATAGTTATCTTAGAATTTAAGTTGCGGGTAGGATGGTATGGGCCAAGTTTCTATTCAAAAGTCTGGAACTCTTAGAATACTGAGATCTAAAATTAAACCAAGTCGAAATTTTGTTCCACCCGTTTGTGTCTAGCTTTTTACTAATCTGTTTGTAATAATAAAAAGCATTCTGTATTAAAGCTGGAGTTATCCAAACTCCAGCGACTAGCATGTCTCTGTATAACGGGAGCTATTAGAAGCACTCCAACTGCAGCCATGGAAACCCTACTAAGCCTCCCCCTTCTTGGTATAATTATTAAGGCGGAGGCGAGGATTGGGGCATACAGGCTGAAATGCAACGGCAACTGGTGCTCTGGGCCTGCCCTAGGACACAACCAGAATAATGAGCAGTATCACAAACTCAATATTTGAGATGAGCAGTGACACAATCCCAAAAACGGATAAATACACACAGACCATACAAAACCCAGCTTACCTGGGCGGTAGTGAGCGATCTCCTGGTCAGTCTCGAAATTTGGTTTGGTATACCGATGGATCCAAGACTGACAATGGAGCCGGCGCAGGAATACATGGTATGACCCCTAGGTTTAATGCTTATACTTCCCTGGGGAAATATGCCACTGTTTTCCAGGCGGAAATATATGCCATTGAACTTTGTCTGCGAGAGAACTTGAGGAGGAGATATAAGGGCAGGGACATTACTATCTTCTGATAGTCAAGCGGCCATAAGAGCTTTGGCATCTCAACAAGTCAACCTCAAGGTTGGTTTGGAACTGTCTGCAATGCCTCCAAACCTGGCTAACCACAACAAAGTTACACTTTCCTGGGTGCCAGGACACAGGGGAATACAGGGCAATGAAAATGCAGACTCCTGGCCAGGCGAGGCTCCGCAGCAATGTTTGTGGGTCCTGAACCTGTTTTTGGAATACCAAAAGCCTCGTTCGTGGCTACATGACTGGTGGATTCAAACACAACATCAGTCATACTGGAACCACATTCCAAGGCAAAATCACACTAAATCAATGTTGGAATCACCATCGAAAGCATTGACAAGTGAACTACTAAAATTAAATAGGAATCAGATTAGAATAGTGACAGGATTAATAACCGGACACTGCACCCTAAGAAAACATTTGCACACTATGGGCATCTATAGAGAAGAACCCATTTGCAGACTATGTGACGAAGAGGAAGAGACAGCCTCTCACATCATATGAGTGCCCTGCACTTACATACTGGAGAACAAATCAAAACCTCATGGTGGACACTAACCACCAGGAGGCTGGAGACCAGAAAAGAACAGTAAAAGGGCTACTACACCTGTCTAAGGTGTCAAACCTTTTTAACTGAAACAAATACACAAGAGATACAACAAGCCCTGTAGGCTGCAGTGTCGAGGCGGACAAAACCTCAACTTGTGTATTTAGATTATCAATCAATCAATCAATCAATGAAAAAAAAAGAATATTCTCTACTACAGGCAGATCAGTAAATAACTTTGAAAGTCAAAAAAGTGTGGTACAATTTTGTGGACAAACTTGGTCTAATTTTGGATCTCAGAGCTTTAAGAGGCTGAGATTTTTAGTAAGGAACTTGCCCCTTATTTTACATAAGTGGGTTTGGTGGGATATGTGTTTTGCAGGTTTTTTGTTACAGCAATTTAAACTAATATTTTGATATGGACATTTACATTTTTTTAGGTAGTAACTAACAATAATTAAAGGGATATTTGAAATTTTTATCTAATAATGAAATATATTTTTAAAATTTTTTACTTAAAAGATTTAACAGTGTTGAGTTATTAACCTCTAGTTGATCGTTGAGAATATATCTTTAATTTTATTCTTTTATTAAATTCCAACGATTAAAAAAAAACAGTTTTTTACCTTTATTAGGCACCTGTGGGATTTCATAATTATCCTTAAAGCTGTAGCTATGTTCTGTCAAATGGAAAACATAAATAATTTTTTTATTAAAACTATTTCTGTGCTCCGTAATTCCTTGCTCAAAGGTTCATTTCGTTCGACCCATGTACACTTAGGACATATTTCACAGTTTAATTTATATATCTCTTACTTTTGTTCTTTACTTATTTTATCGGTTTTTTACTCTTTACCCAAACGACTATTAGCTTGCTATGGTATTTTTATGTTTTATTTTCCTAAAACTGAGGTCATTTCATTTGTGGGTTGATTGTGGTAATCTATATGTTCTCTTTAAAGCAACTTAATAATTTACATGCCCCTTGTTTAACTATGAGTTTAGACATTGTATTATTATTATTTTTTTATTTTCAGGTAAGAATCGATGACGTTAACAGATTTGTAAGGAAGAAAAATCTGAGAATATATACCAAAAGTAAGTTAAACTGTCAAAATAGGCACTTACTTAGCTTTGCAATCTTTCCTTAAACTTAAATTTGTATTTTTTAAATAAAAAATAAAAGAAAAGGATCTTAGGCACCTAGGCCTTAGTAGGCCCGTTGTGCTTCCTCCTAAAGGGGACTCTCACTCAGTACGCCGCCCATCCTACTGATTAAAAGAACGTCGCCAAGGGGAATCTTCTTTATGTCGGCCAAAGAAAGCCAATACTCGCCCAGCATGGATCTTCTCTTAGACGAGAGTGCAGGGCAGTCACAAAGAATGGGCTCCACCTTCTTGGCCTCCTGTTGACAACCTCTACACAGAGGTATGTCATTTATACCTATTCCAAAGAGGTGTTTTCGCAGTTGACAATGTCCAGTGAGAACGCCCGTAATTAAACAAAGGCTCGTTCTAGGCATTGCCAAGTAATATTTAGCTGTATCTCTGTCGGGATAGTTCAGTAACTCCCTGGAAAAGTAGCGTGGTCTCCTTAGGGCTAGTAGTGTCTGTCTGCAATCCGTATGGATAAACACGACCTTATCAGTGATGTTTCTACTGCTTATTTCTTTTGCAAATATGGTTATGTCTGTGAGCTCAGTTTGGAGCACGCCGCGCCGGTCAACTCACCCATAGCCCTTTTGATGTTTAAGTTAAGAGATCTAGAATAAATTCCACATCCCGTACCTCATATTTTACGTTTAAAGACAAATAATTTTGAAACATAATTTTTTTTGATTTTTTAATTTTTTTAAACATTTTTTTTATTGAAAAATTAAAATTTTTGATTTTTTTTATTATTCCATTTTTGATGAACTTTAAAAATATTAATATTAAAGAAAATAAAAAAATATTAATAATGTTGATTTTACATCCCAAAAAAGTGGGGCCACACATCTAAACAATTACCAAATGCTTTACAAGTTTATTTTTTAAATATCATGCAACATAAATAAATTCTAGCCCAACATTAAAATTCGCTTTGGCCTCTAAATAAAACATTATCTGCATTAAAAAGTACACGTTTTCTCGTCTCCGACGTATATATTCCTGCAAATGCGGCTTAGTCCTATTCCGGATTTGAATAGTACAAATTACGGCTCGGCTGCAAGCGTTCCTATCTCTACCACGCATATGAAAGCCCTTGTAATTCAAAGATGACAAAATCACGTCCTAGACGTGGCTTGACGATGATAAATAATAATGCGGGTTCGACAAAGACGAAAGAAGATGTAAGAAAAGGGTAAAGTTACGTTGTTGTCAAATCTCTTATTTTGTATCTTTAATTAATACGTGCATATTAATACTTGATTAAATAATTTTAGGCCTTTTTACTCTAATATTAGGTTCGGGGATATCTAAAATTGAACTGAAAAAATACAGTTTCTGTTGCTAAAAATACTAAAAATGTATTTAAGGTAGTTCACTCGTAAAACAGCTGTTCTTAAAAAAATAAAAAAAAGTTTAATAAAAGTACCTTTTATCTAATAGGCTATTTGAGGATGCGAAAAATAAAGTGTCATTTACTGTTATCAGTTCTGCTCCTACAGCCACCACAGCACCTGCGGCCCCCAAGGTACAATCTCCTCCCCCAGTAGTGATCCATGACCATGACAAATGGTCTGCCATCTCAAAGGCATTCAAAAGCCGGAGTATAAATTTTACAAAAGCCACCTTAACTACTTAGCAAGGAATTCGTGTTTGTCCTGTTACCTCCGATGACTTCGAAAAGCGACAGCTTTTCTTGAGCAAAACTCCATAAAATACCATTCTTTTGCCATGAGACGGACAAACCTCTAAATGTAGTGTTTAGAGGAGTCCCCGTCTTATGCACAATGGAGGAAATCTCCGAAGAGCTAACAGAGCTTGGTTTTCACCCGGAGGGAGTAACTCGCATGATGTCGGGCCATACCAGGCCCCCATCCCGATGGTAAAAGCACGATTCCCGAAAACAGAAGAAACCATCTTTTCAATCAAACGGCTGCAATACATCAGCGTTAAGGTGGAACCTCTTAACAAAAACCTGAGGTTCCACAGTGCCACAAATGCCAGGGATTCTGGCACACAAAAACTTCTGTCATGGACAGGCCCGCTGCGTGAAATGCGGTGCCGAGCACCTCAAATGAGTGCAAGAAACAGAAAGATACCCGGCGACGTGCGCCAACTGCAATCAGCCTCATGCTGCAAACACAGGGGATGTCCAAAATTCCCAGACTACCTAAAGCACTGCTCAACCCAAGAAATCCACCCCGGTAACCCAGAGCGCATCCTACGCTCAGAAGGTTGCCCCTAAAACAACTCTTACCCAAGTTTCTGCCTCACAAGGTCAGTTTCAGGCCCTCATGGACCGACTGGCTGCCTTCGGCGAAATTTGACGCCCTGAATGCTCAGTAAACCTCCCTCTTTCTTTTCCCTGTCCCTTGTCTTTGGAGTCCTTTATGGACAACACTCCAAAGGCCCCACAAAGACCAAAAATTCAAAATTTGGACTAAGTACTTCTTAGATGGTACCCGGTACCTACAGGAAGGACCCGGGTACCACCCACCCCTGGCCTCTCGGCCTAGCCACTTAAAAATCCGATTTCTGGATTGTCCCGAGTCACTGGGGCAAGGGCCCCAGCTTCTCAGTCACTTCTTAAACCCCACTCCGCTAAGCCAGATTTCAGGCTAAGCCAAAAACTTCAAAACCCCAAACAACCGTGATAGCCAACATGGCAAACACGTAGTGAGGACTTGCTCAGCCAAAAGGAGAGCGAGGGGTGGTTGGCAAGCCTAGGGGGAGTTCGGAGGGCTGTAAGCCCTACGGGATCCTTCCAGGTGGGACCCCCTTACTACTACTACTGTTATCAGTATAAATTAAGAGTTTAAAATTGGTTATTTATTAACGTAAGTTAAATATAATAATAAATTTATTTAAAAATCCGTAAATAAAAATGCATTTCTTAAACGTTTGTCAAGTGACACAAAACGCTCCTAATTGGTCGAGTTTATAATAACGTGAACTGCTTGTAAACTTCGTTTGCGTACTTGCACTTACTTGTAATAATTATTAGCTTTCGAAACTGTTTTAATAGGATTTTCCTATGTTATCCATTGTTTTTTTGTGATTTATTTGCAATATTTTACAAACTCTGCACGTCAAGTACTTTTATAATAGACAACGATTTTATAATTGAAATTCGATTTTGTAATTGACAGCAGAAACCTACCCCAAGTTGACGCAATCATGGTCGGATTATTTTTCTAAAATAGGGCCAACTTTTATGCTTCCGAGCTAAAAAATGTGATAACAGCAAAGTAAACAAAATAACACTTTAGTGGTAACTTAAATTATATCATAAGAAAGTTAACTTAACATTTATAGGTTATAAATGGTAAGTTAAAATAAAAAAGTTAGTCGGAATCTTTTAGTGTAATACTTATTGAAATTATAAAACTTTGTAGCTACAATTTTTAACTAATATTATGGAAAACAGCGAAAATATTCGAAGTGAGTTAAAAAAGACATTCTGTTAAAAACATTAGATGTATTATAACCTCAAATCAATAACGAAAATATTTACATTCTGAATGTAATTAATTATTACAAAATTTAAATATTATGTTTACTTACATCGAAATGGTCTTCACAGAAGAAAATATTTGTTCTTTTCGCTCTGTTATTAGTAAGTTAAATTGCATAAAAACCGTTAGATTTTTTATTATAATTTTAAATGTATGATTCTTAAGGCAGGAGTTGACTTTTATATATTAAGATTGGACTGTAAGTTTTAGTTAATAATGTTGTTATAAATTTGACCTAATTTATCTACATCGATTTTGTCGTTAATCGAATTTTTGTCACGTTTTATTTCAATCATTTCTTTTATTGTTAGCTTGTAAAGGTTATTATCTTTATTTAGTATTTTGGTGTCATTGTAACAAAATGTGTGTGAAGTATCTCGCTCATGTTTATGTAATGCTGTTGAAGCACCAGATTGGTACTTATGACCGTTTTTATTGCAATTTAACTTACTACATTCCAAAACAAAATGTATACAGATGAATTCAGTCTGTTTTAAAAGATCAAATTGTAGACGTTTCACGAGATACGTATTTTGTCGAAACATATTGGTGGCTATTTTTAATATTAAGTTTTCTAGCTGTATATGTATCGTTTGTACCATAATTGTATTGTATTATTTATTTTTTGTTCTTTTGTTTTTAGAATAGCACAAGAAAACTTTTTTGATAATGCCTCGAAAATGAAGGCGAAACGTCAAAACAAATAAAATCAAAATGTTATATTGTAATTTCATATTAAAACCTATTTCCAAGAAAATTAACCAAATAATAAATATAAATATAAATATATATATATATATATATATATATATATATATATATATATATATATATATATATATATATATATATATATATATATATATATATATATATATATATATATATATATATATATATATATATATATATATATATATATATATATATATATATATATTACATTTTATTTAAAAATTCAAGATAACTTTTTTTTCGTTTGGCAAAAATTAAAATTAGATGGTAATAAAGTAAAATTTAAGATTAATAACAACATATTCAAATTTTTTTCATGCGGCTTGATCAAAACAAAATGACTTACTTAATCTATTGCACCCTGAAATGAAAAACTAAAACTAAAAAAATATATTAATTTGTAAATAAAATTAAAATGATGTATTATTATATAATGTCCTTTTAAATTAAAAAACAAAAAAAATGTACAGTGTCCCATTTAAAAATCGGGGGTCAGGTATTTATATTTATGCCCATTTAAACCAGAAATAAAATTTAATAATGGCGAGCTACACTTGTTACCCACCCGGTATATGTTTAAAGTACTAATTTGTAAGTAGCAATAAACAATGTAAACGAAATAAGCGAATCCCGAAAAACACAAACTAAAAGAGCTATTCAATTATGCAGAAACCATTCCGGAATTTTATGGCCCAAACTTCCTCGGCAAATATATCCGATTTCAGCGGTATTTTCACCATTTCCATTTTAGG
>JAHBCN010019282.1:0-12500 GCA_019359885.1 Listronotus oregonensis
TGGACGGTTTCACATTCAAAATATTCTAGGGGTGAAAGACCGAACAAAATAAAAAATTTGGAGCTTATCCAGATGTACTTTAAAGGGGTACATAAGAGAAGTCCTTAGTGTTGCTCTACTGGGAGCTGCAAGGGGAGGTATTATACTGTTAAATATTTTAAAGCACAAGCCATGAACCCATGCACCTATACCTATAAAAGAGGGACAGGCCCCTTTGGATCGTTGGTGGGCAAAAGCTGAGAGCGAGAGTGGGGTTATTAATAAGGCCAATGACTCTTCCTTATATGGAATCCAAAATGCCAGGAATTCTAAATGAAGCCATGTCCTAGATAATATGAGGTCAGTATTCCAAGTCGGTTCTGATTTGGGATACATACAGAGTGTACCGGTTAAACGAGGAAAAGTACTTTTTGGCTTGAAAGAGAAAGACACAATTTTGTGGCAGCAACTATGGCTAAGAGTGTACTGTGTTTGTCATTCAAGGTCAATGAGATACATCACTAACCGAAGCGTTGTGTATCAATTAACAAATAAACACAATGGAAGTACAAGATTTTAGTGTTACTGAAACTTAAGGTAGTTGTATCATGAGAGGCACTTTCTTAGATTTTTTTTGAGATATATTAAGTTAAGATAAAATTATATTTTTGTTAAAAATTAAAGTTTCCTTTCATCCCATTATGCAAAAAAGTATTCACTTTCTAAATTACAATGGTCAAAAATATAATATATTCAATTTATTAGCTACATAAACGATATGTCTTAAGTAATGATGTAAAACTAAAACATAAGGTACATGTATGAATATGAAATAAATGGGGAGCAAATAAGTACCAAAAAAATCTCGATTAAAAAAAGTAATAAAAGAAGTAACTCAAACACTCTTTTACTAAAGTATTTAGTTAAAATGGTTTTGTTTTAAATTTCAAAATAATTTTTTAAAAAATGTTTTTTGTTTTGGTTTAAAAAATTTTTTTGGAAAATTAAAAAAAAAATAGGCATTCCTGTTTCAGCTTTTTTTATTTAAAAAAAAATTCTACCAATCTAACTAAAAAAGTAAAACTTTTTATGTTGTTAAACTTTAAGTTAAATTTTTGGTATAAAGTACAAAGGTAATGTATAAATATTCAAGTTAATTTGTCCAAATAGTAGCTTTTACAGCTACTGAAACAGCAAAAAGCTAGTTACAATTTTTACGTTTAGAAAACAATTTTAAATTAAAAATATGTTGTTGTAAATGTTTTAGAAGCATCTAAAAATTACATATCCACTAAATATAAATTTAAAAAAACACACAATTTTATGTCATCCTATGTTTCAGTCACACCATGAGGTATAAAAGATTAGAGTAAATTATTAGTTCGGGTTAGTAAAAATAGTAGAATGTTTTGGGCTCTCAAAATAATATTAAAACTTGGAGAACAGTGGGGATCAGTAGCATGAGGCAGGTGAGGCCAGGCCTCACCAGGCTTTTGCCGTCTTAAATGTACAATAAATTAAAACCAACAAGTATTACTTCACATTTAAATAGATTATAAGTTGTGTGTAAATTTTAAAACTAATAAGCGATCTGCGACATTGTTCCGGACTTTGGACTCACCTATTTTTTGGCCCACAGATCGCCACTGTTGGAGAAATTACTCTATTTACATATAAAATAAAACATTAAAAGAGACATACAAAGGCATATTAATAAATATAATTTTTGCCGCAAATATTTTTAACTGTAGTTCTGGTTCCACAAAAATCAACAAAAATTGTAAAAATAACAAGTATTTTAAACATAATGTAAAAAAAGCTAGATTTAGCATTAAAAAAACTTAGGAAGTGTGAATTTTTAAAACTATGTGTAAAATTTTCTTTAGTTGAAAACTGACATAGGTTCTATCCTGAGTAAATCCACATATATATCTTTTTATCAAGTAAGATTTAAGCTCACCTTAAAAACTACATTTTTTAAATATTCCAAATTTTCAGCATGTTTTCCCTTTCGACTGATCTCTGTTGTCTCCGAATCTCTTCTTTAAGTAGTTTGTTCATCTGAACATGCTTAGCAAGATCTTGCTCAGTATCAGAAAGGAGTGCTGATAAATGAACTATTTTTGATTCCTGCTCAAAAAATTGTTTTTTTAGATGCGTAACTTCATCATCTGACTTTGAATCTAAAAGAAAATATTGTTAAAGTAATACTAACAAACTTGCTGTTAAACTGATTAGAACATTATACCATACTTGAGGATTAAAACAGTATGTAAGTTAATATTGATATAACTCAGACTTTTGTAGATTAATAAGGTAATTTAGTTTAAAGTAGGCCTCGACCCTATGTATGTCATTTAGAGGTATTTCTTTATTGTATTTATTAATAATACGAGTAATGTTGAGGTTCCTATATATCACTAATAATAATACTAACTTTAAAATATGTGATATAGATTTAGCAGTGTATTTGAGTGAACATTCCTCATTTACCTACGGCATACCAGAACTTAATAAAATCTTCAAAACTCCACCTAAATCGCTGCTAAAGTTTAATACTGTATTTCTAGCGTTTGGTGTTAGTTTTCTAATAGGTCACTGTTTAGGGTATGTTCCAGAAATCTGGAAAGTTTTATCTTTCCCATGGTTAATTCGAAAGAGAGAATATTAAGAACAGAAGCAGAAGCATAACTAGGCGTTCAACCATTCCGAAACTTTTCAATAATATTAAAATTATTGATCATAAAGATCACTTAGCAGAAAATATAGAAAAACTCTGGTGAGCGCCAACAATAATTTATAAATGGTAGATCTGAAATAACAAATTTGGTGTCTCATAAAAACCATCCCGTTGAATTCAAGCAGTTCTCGGATTCAATATAGACCAGTGGCGAAGCGTGAAAGAAAAGTTTGGGTAGACAATTTAAATTTTTTTGAGGATAATTTATATTTTTTATTTATTACTGTGAATTAGAATTTGGGTTCCCAATACAAATTTTAATCTTGTCTAATATGTTATTTTCAGTTACACAAAAAATAAATATAATAACAGAACAGTATAACAAAATATATTTTAAAGCAAATACATATGTTAAACTAAGCAAGCTGGAAAACCGCGCTCTGCACATCAAAAGAATTAGATGTTCGACTGCATCCAGACAAATTCATATTTGTCTATTTTAACCGTTATTTTCTTGATTTCCCCGCCAGACATTGGGACTCAAACGTGTCCGTGAAAAATGCGCGAGCCAATGTCCGGGTAGCATGGAGGTAAGTAACACGCGGCATCGTCATTCGGCATGCCGGTCGTAGTTTTAAAAGTAACACGCGAGCTGGCCTACTTACTGGCACAATACTGGTGATATCGAGTGCTACTTTGCACTATACTCTTTACCGAAACATCCAAAATCCACAGTCAATCAAGCAAAAAATTGAAACGCTCCCTTATTGGACCTTCAGATAGTTGCACACATTCGCTTGGCAAATATGTGGAAAACAATAAAGGTTTGAGCGACAGAAAATAGCGAAATAAGTATTTTCCTTATTATAATACTTACATTTTTAAAAAATTATTTATTATTTTTTTTTCTAAGTAGTTATCCTTTATTGTATCTACTTTTCGAAAAGCGATAAAGGAAACTAAATGTCATGTTGGTCCATTTCATAATCATACAAAATGGGATTAATAACTATAAAATACATATATTTTTTCAAATGGCCTCTATTTAACTTGAATGCTTGAATTTTATTAAGCGTAAAAACTAAATCTCTCTTAATAAAAACTGAGTTTTAAAAACATCCTCTTCTTACCCCTCTAAGAATGAAATATATAAATATACATATATATATATATATATATATATATATATATATATATATATATATATATATATATATATATATATATATATATATATATATTATATATATATATATATATATTATATATATATATATATATATATATATATATATATATATATATATTATATATATATATATAAATATATATATATATATATATATATATATATATATATATATATATATATATATATATATATATATATATATATATATATATTTAATAAACTTTATTTGTTGAAAACCCCTAAAAATAAGAGTTATTCTTAACAAAGACCGTCCAAAAGATAGACCATCTCCCTATTTACTTCCTAAGGGGATGAATTTTTGAAATGGGACCACTTTAGATCCTCTTGAATTGACCCAAAACATAGACAGAAAAGTTGACCTCTGAACTACGGAGTAATCGTCAAACATACAAAACAAATACATACGGCAAATTGAAAACCTCCTCCTTTTTGGAAGTCGGGTAAAAAAATGGTCTTATTTCTCCTTATAAATAAATTACTAGGTATCTCTTTTCCGAATGGCAATGATGGGTGTAACTTATCTCCATGTTGCCAGCCCGCGTGTTACATTCAAAAATACGAATGAGCATCCAGAATGGCGATGCCGTGTGTTATTTACCTCCATGCATGCCGATCGAAGTTTTAAAAGTAACACGCGACCTGGCCAATTAACAGGCACAATACTGGTGATATCGAGTGCTACTTTGCACTATATAGTACTTCCGCGATAACATCCAAAATCCACAGTCAATCAAGAAAACAATTGAAACGCTCCCTTTATTGGTCCTTCAAAGCTAGTTGCACACATTCGCTTGGCAAATATGTGGAAAACAATAAAGGATTGGGTGACAAAAAAATAGCGAAATAACTATTTTCTTTATTATGATACTTTTTTTTATTTATTAAACATTTTTTTAAATAGTTATCCTTTATTTTATTCACTTTTCGAAAAGCGATAAAGGAAACTAAATGTCATGTTGGTCCATTCATAATCATACAAAATGGGATTAATAACTATGAAATATATACATATATTTTTTAAATGGACTCCATTTTACTTAAATGCTATTTTAATTAAGCGTCAAAACTAAATCTCTCTTAATATTACCTGAGTTTAAAAAATATTTTCGAACAAGATTGAAATGGGACCACCTTAGATCCTCTTGAGTTGAACAAAAACAGAGTCAGAAAAATTGACCTCTGAACTACGGAGTAATCGTCAAATATACAAAAGATACATACGGGCAAATTAAAAATCTCCTCCTCTTTTGAAGTCGGGTAAAAAATGGTTTTATTTCCCCTTATAAATAAATTACCTCTAGGTACCTCTTTTCCGAATAGCAATGATGGGTGTAACTTACCTCCATGTGGCCAGCCCGCGTGTTACATTCAAAAATAGGAATGGGCATCCTGAAAGGCGATGCCGTGTATTACTTACCTTCATGCGTCTGGGTAGACAGATTTAAATTTGTCTAATGAGGAAAGTTTTTGCACCGTATGAATTATTATTTTTTTAAATATATTTTTAATTATAAGATTAAACGAACTTACCTAAGTGAAGTTTGATCATAATTATATGACCGCCTCTTCCAAATAGATCACTATGTAGTTCACTCTTTCGCCGCCAGGTGGAGCCACGCATTTAAAGTCAGACAAAAACACCTTCGCCGCTGTCCATTCCCGTGCGCAACCCTGGATACTTCATTATTTTAAAGCAGTAACTGTTGCAATAAATTACATAGATCACGCGGGTTCGGGCAGGGAGGGAGTGATCTATTTGGAAGAGGCGGTCATATAATTATGATCAAACTTCACTTAGGTAAGTTCGTTTAATCTTATAATTATATTTCCCGCCTCTTCCTTCAAGATCACTATGTAGATGTTTAAAGTTAATATTGCAACAGTTATAGGAAAATTAAATAACACATGTAAGGGATATATTTTATTAGTTTGATAAATCCCTATACTTAATAACTAACAAATAATACAAACTGTGAAAAAAAAAACGAAATTGTAATAAACGAATAAATGTTGATACCTCTGTTAACAGCTGCTGGCGAGGACGCATGCCTGGTACTGTGTGCCGTAAAAAATTTTGTATCTATTCCACTTGTCTTTAATGTCAGACGGATCCAACAACTAAAAGTCTGGGCCGTTGCTTCTTTGTACGGTTTTTTGCAAGTTAGAAACAGTTTTGACAGTTTGCTCGACTGTCTAAAACCAGAAGTCCTCTTTAAGTAGCAAAATAGCGTACTTGCAACGCATAGTTTAGGTTTGTTGTGCAAAAAAGGTAATATTAATAAAGGCTGGTATCTATTTGGGGCAGAGGTTTTGATCCTAGCCGGAACTTTTATTTCTATTTTTTCATTTAATATTTCAATATTTTGAACCTCTATTAATGAAAATGTTTGTACTCTATGTGCTGTTATCAGTGCCATTAACATTGATAATTTTTGTGACAATATTTCTAAACTAATTGTTTCATTAGGGTAACAAGTTTCTAAATAATCTAAAACTAAAGACGGGTTCCATGTTCGGTGGTATTTAGGTAAAGGAGGTCGTACCTTAGCAATGCCTTTAAACCTTTTGTTCTGGTGATTTTCGCCAACTCGTGGAGAAATAAGCAATGCTAGAGCAGATTGTATTGTATTTAATGAACTGTAAGACATTCCCTTGTTGAACAAAGAAGATAAAAAATATAATATGTTTTGTATATTTAATTCATAGAAATTTAATTTCTGTTCGGTACAAAATTCCCACCATAACTTTAACCCGCTTCCATATTGTTTAATTGACAACTCTGTTAAAGATGACATTGATATGTCAATTGCCTCTTCAGGTACCTTATAGACTATCATTTTTTGCCGGATAAAAGTCCTGCTTCCAGGGAAAGCTTCCGGTGCAGAACATGGGGTGTCCTATTAATAGATAATAAATTGATATTGGGAAAGAAAGTACCGACTCTTTAACAAGCAATGATTTAAATAGAGGGTACCACGGTTGGCTTGGCCAGCAAGGAATAACCACAATACCCTCAGCCTTATCTGTTGAAATTTTTTGTAGTACTTTAGCAACGAGTGAAAAAAGGTGGAAATGCTTAAAAATTAAAATCAGTCCAAGACACTGTAAAGGCATCAACAATTTCGGCTTCTGGGTCTTTAAACCACAAAGCAAATCTCCTACACTTTGATTAATTCTAGAAGCAAATAGGTCTATCTCTGGAGTTTGTAATACGCGACAAATATTTTTGAATGCATAATTTGCAAGGGTAAACTCAGTTTCAGTCTCTATGGAACGAGGCTTCTGATCGGCAATAGAATTTTCTTTAGCCTTTATGTAGGATGCAAAAATAATATGCCAAAACTTTTTAAAATATTAATCGAGCTTCGTCGTTATATTCCAAAACTCGTTGGTATATTATATACTTTTAAAACAAATAGTGAGGTACTTACGCTCTGAATCTGATGGTTCATAACCACAACTAACCACAACTCACTGGAGAAGGCTTACGTATTTTTTTTTTTCGTTTCCTCTCCTTTTTGAGTCGCGCCACCTCCTTCGATTGCTTTTTTAATTGACTCGTTACCACAGATTCTCGTCATATGAAGTAGAATCCGAATCATCTTCATCCGAGAAGACCCGTTTTCGAGACTTTTGCGCCCGTTTACTCATTCTGACATGTGATATACGAAACCGACCGGAGCGACGTGGTTCCACCCGCACGCAAAAGAATAATGAAGTATCCAGGGTTGCGCACGGGAATGGTACAGCGGCGAGAGGTGTTTTTGTCTGACTTTAGAATGCGTGGCTCCACCTGGCGGCGAAAGAGTGAACTACATAGTGATCTTGAAGGAAGAGGCGGGAAATATAATTCAATGTTTTTTAATAATACAAAATATTACAGATTTGAGTAGATAATTCTACTTTGCCTACTCCTAAGCTTCACCACTGGTATAAACTGAATTTTCCAGACGGCACTAGATAAAATGGTGAAATACATACAAATTACAAAAATAAAAAATCGTCTACCAAATCTCATACTTTAACGACGAGATGCTAAATATAACTAATTTTTAATAAAATGTTTATTGTAACGACCATGAAGATGCCGTGAAATCTTGTATGCATTATTTAAAATTTATGGGTATGGCTGACAGAATGGGAGAAATAGGTTAATATTTAAACACCTTAATCAGTGGTGCATAGTAATTAATTTAAGCCCTGTGAACTGTCCTTAACATACCTACCTAATAATCTTTCAACATACCTACCTAATAATCTTTCCAATGGTATAGGATGAACATTATTTGGTAGAGAGTTACTTTCTATACTTTCAGAGCCCTCTCCTTCCTCTCTAGGCATATTGGGATGCACAGGGGTCGTTTCTACAGGTGATGGAGCTTTGTCTAAACGACTTTGCAACTCTATTATTTCTCTATTGTGTCTTACTTCTTGCTCTGATAACTGCTGACGATAGCATTGAGATAAAGTTTCGGCATGCACCTAAAAAGGTAATTTATGTACATTTACTAGACAGAACTATATACAGGGTGATTCATGAGGAAATGTCAATACTTCAGGAACGCAGTCAGGGTCCAAAAATAAACATAAAAGTCTATACAAATATGGGTCCGCAACGCCTTTGTTTGCGAGATACAGGGTGTCCACCACAGAGCTGACATGTGCTTAGAAGTAAATGGTGAAATTTTTAATTATAAAACCTAGCTTATGTTTTGCAGAATATAATTTAAGATCAATAATTTTATTGAAAATTAAAATACATATTGTTTAATTATACATTTTGTTTTATTTATTTTTTTAATTTTGCTATAATAAAATCAGATGCGTCGTAATTTTTTAAATCCAAATATCTCGAAAACGGTTGCTCATATCAACTTTTAACAAGTATATCTTTTTTGACGTAAAAATGACAAAACAATTATTAAATTACTTAAAAATGTAATACAGGGCCGTACCAAAAAGTTGTGATTGTTCAAAATAGTAGAAAGACGTCTAGGTCTGGCTCCCCCTACAAGTAAGAGCCGTAATAAGATTAGATTCGAATCCGTCCTACCAAAAAACCCCCGGATACCAATTTTTACTCCAATATTTACATTATCATAGATTTTATTTTAAAAAAAATTAAAAAAAAACCTGTATTTCGAAAGCAAAAGCCTTGTGTACCCATATTTGTATAGGATTTTATGTTTATTTTTGGATCCTGACTACGTACCTGAAGTATTGATATTTCCTTATGAATCACCCTGTATATTTAATATATGTCTTTAAATCGATCCTAGATAAAAGTGAAACTTTTGGTCATGTGAGTAATGAACACCTTAAATCTACAAACTAATAAAAGAACAGAGCACACAAATTAAAGACCTTAAAAATTATTAATAAATATTTCAATATAACTAACATATGTGCTAATGATGTTTATTTTTATCCAGAAGAGCTTATGTATCCCTTTCTGTTCTTCTTTGCAGTCATTTTTTTGCCCACTATAATTTATCTCTATTATTATTATACTTCTTTTCATAAACATGTAACTGTCGTTTATCACTCCTACTACCTATCTATGAACCACACCTGACAATTTCGAAACAGCAAAAAAAATATTTTTATAATTTTTTCACATTTGTATACTATGATATGCTAATCCATTGACAGCTGACTTTTGCTGCTCGGCAGTAAGAGAAAGAAAAATCGCTCAATCGCTATCTCTCTCGCTCCAACGTGCTGATTGGTCAATGGAAGGGGTACATACCCTGCTCTGCGTGCTGATTAATTGGCGAAGACATATCCCTTCCAACGACCAATCAGCACGTGGAAGCGAGAGAGAAAGATTAGTGAGAGATTTTTCTCACTCTCTTGCACGCTTGTTCGCACTGCGGCAGGGCTACATGCTTGAAGGTTATAAGTATAACGACACATTAATATACTATTTTTCAGAAAAACTTATAAAGATCTTCTTTTAAATATTGGAAATCATTTTTGCCATCCGTCTTATGTAAATTTTAAATAAGGTGTTTCCTAAAGACTGTTCCAAATCTCAGCATGTAATATCTTTTGATATTCTAAGAACAAAAGTTCATATGAACACTGGTTCGGAATTGCTGCGTTTCGAAGTACAAGGAGTAAAAAATGTTTTCAAAGGTTTTTTTTTCAAAATCGGAAGAATGGTTTCAATATTTATAGCCATTTTGGACAATGTTACTATAGCATACCTGTTTTTTGTCCATAATACATACGCCCAAGCGCGTGCGTACGTAGACATTCACTTTAACATTTTTTATGTTTGTACGGCAATTAAATACTTATTTAAAATAATAGCAAAATAACTGTCTCACATTTTTTCGCTACAGTGAACCGTTTTGAAAAAATAATAACTTTTTTTATTTGAAGGGGTATTAAGATAGTATAAGAGCACATAGCTTTCATAAAAAGTTCTTTTTCTACTTCTTAGCGGTAATATGCGCTCCATTATTTTTAATAAAAAAAATCACCTCCCTTCTTTTATTGTACGATCAAGTCAAGGGGTGCACCTTAAACATATTCTAATTATTTCCCATAATACGGTCGCAACAGCGAAAAAATAAGAGGGCAGTATTGTAGAAAGTGTTTGGTATGATTTAGATAATTAGTTTGGTTATAGCTGTTTTTAGGCCATCATTAATATCACCAATAATTTACTTTAAAATTTTCTTTTTCTAAATTTCCACGCGTTTTTCTCAGGGAGTAATTAAGCACCAAAACAAAACAACTGAAAACACGACGATTAATCTGATAATCAAAAATTATAGAATAAAGTATACTTATTATAAAACATGATAATTTTACAATTGTTAAATCTAGATTTTAAAAAATATTATTATAATAATTTACAGAATCATTAAGGACATGCTGTACAGTTATATAATTAGTAACTACACAATAAAATTTGAAATCGTTAATAAGAAAAACAAGAAAAATATTGAAACATTATAAATAATGAAAATTGAATAGAAGCCAGAGGTGATCTTTATACCCCAAAACTGAACATAATTAATTATTCGAAACAAACATCACCCACCTTGACGTAATGTATTTGACCACCCAGATATATTAACCACAAGTAATACCTAAGACACCTATGGCATGGCAGATCTGTATACAATATGTGTACTTGGAATCCTGCTTTTTTGTAGGTATTAAAATCATGATTAAGTGTATTCATACAAATTACTCATCAAAACTTAAATAAACATTAAAATACAACAAAGGATCCCGCACAATGCTTTTAAAAAATTGGTTTTTAGCCATATTTTCTTAAACTTTGCAAATTTATAGTTTTCAACACGCTGATCAAAACTCTCAATGAGCAAAAAACTTAAAAGCCGCTCAAAATCTCCCTCAATGCTCAGGGGGATATGCATTTGACTGATTATTGGTTAATTGTCTTACTCAGGGCCGTATTTGCCCCCGCCCGCCCGGCCCCCGAAAATCCTGAAAATCTTATAGAGTAAAATAAAAGCCACTAGTAACTATATTTCTTTTTTAAAGATTTTCTGAACAATATATATTTACTTAGTCACGGTCTACAATACAAAAAAGTATTTAAATCACTTTATTGGTCAACGATAAATGAACCTACAGTAGCTTGGAATCGTAAAAAATCCGTCAAGATCTGCGGGTAACGTTGTAGGTGCGTCTATACTCAAGATCAAGCTCGATAATTAACAACCAGGCAACGCTGCTTCGTGACTTTAAAAATAGGAGGTTCCCAGAGTATTGCTTATGAATTAGAATATAATTAATAATATTGATCAGAAATTGTATCAAAACAATAAGATCTATTATAAATTTTATAAAAATTTCAGCTATGCGCACTGAGATATTAAAAAATAAATGTAACGAACATGTTCCAAATAGTAAATGGACTAAGTTAATATCCATGTGTGAAACTCGGTGGGTGGAGAATCATGATGGGCTAATAAGGCTTACTAAAGTTTTTAAACCAATTGATGAAACATTAGAAGAATTGAAACAAGTAAAAGACATCGGAACTTCTTCAAAAGCTTTGCAGTAGCTTCGAGCTATTATGACCAGTGAGTTTATCATCAGTATGTTATCAGCGTCCATCCGTTGCTTTTACTCTACCGTTATACATAATTCTACAGACTGTTGAGCATGTGTATACTGTAAGGTAAGAACTATCCAATGAAAATAGGTCAAGAATTTAAAAATATTTTTAAAAAACCCGAAGCTATTATAAAGTCTGTAGATGACGAAGAATGCATAAAAATACTTAGAATAGTTTCACGACAGCAGAATCGTTCTAATGTCTTGGTAGCTACTGCAGAAGAATATTTTCGAATCACAATTGCAATTCCTTTTTTTGATCACTTCATCGAAGAGCTATCTGCAAGATTTGCAAATCACGAAAAATCACTTTCATCGTTATATTGTCTAGTGCCAAATATGTGCGAAGCACACAGAGTAAAAATAGATGCCTTGTTATTATATGGGGAAATTTTTTTGGACCCAGATACATTATCTGCAGAATTACGGTTGTGAAACAAAAATGTATTTAGTTGCCTTAAGCAGAAAGGCCCAAAAATACTCTTGATGCATTATCAGCATCTTTGTTTCCTAATATTCATACTT
>JAHBCN010019283.1:0-16075 GCA_019359885.1 Listronotus oregonensis
TTTGTAAAATTACCTTTTTATTTTATAATTTCTAATTTTAACTTAAAACGCACCCATAGCCCTTACACTTACACCTCCCCTTTATTATCCATACCAGAAAAACTACAAATTGTTTTTAAAAAATTCTTTACTTTTAAATATATATATTTTAATTTTTTAAAAATTTAAAAAAAAAGGACAATCCGATTATTATTTTGGGAAAAGGGGGTAAAAAAATATATAAAAATAATAAAACCATACATACAAACACCATAAAGTTTTGTATTTTTTTTTAAATAAATAGATTATATATTGAATATTTTAAAAATTTTCCCAATGATATTAAAATATGAAAAATTTTTTTTTTTAACTTGTTTAAAAAAAAGATCATTTTCCCACTTTTTTAAAAAAAAAATGATTTTTTTTAAAAAAAAATAAAACGTTTTTTAAAACTTTCTTCCCCCCAAAAGATCTTAAAACCCAAAAAAAAAACTTAATATATATACATGTTAACGTGGACTTTTTTTTTTTAAAATTTTTTTTTCCCAATGAAATGCCCCCAAAGTTGCAAGCACCGAAAAATTGAAAAATACTTTTTGGGGGTATTTTTGGGTCCTAGGAGTGAATTTTGGGGGGGGTAAAATTTTTGATCCAAAAAGCCACGTTGCTCATGAAAAACCCCCCCGTTGGATTCCGGCGGTAAAAATGCGTAAAATTTTAAAATCAATTGACCCCATTTTTTTCCAAGTTACTTTTAAAAAAATGATTTTAAATTTTTTTTCCCCGGTTTTTTGTGCATCCCTGTATGTTTATTTAATAAAAAAAAGTTCCCATCGGGTTTGGGGGTAGGTGGGTTCCCTTTTAATTCAGATCGCGTACTATTGCTCATTCAATGAATCTTTTAAAAAAAAATATTGGTTCGGGTTTTGCTTTTTAATAGTTTACTAGGAAAAAATTTTTTGTTATTTTTGGGGAAAAGGGATTTTTTTGTTTTTAACAGATAATAAATAATTGAAGGTTAGGATTTTAATCCCAAAGATCTTAAAAAACCAAAAAAAATTTTTATATACATGTTAACTTTGGATTAATTTGTGTTTAAAAAAATTTTTTCCCTAATGAAATGCCCCCCCAAATTTTTAAAAGCACCGAAAAAAACTTGTAAATACCCCTATCTGGGGGTATTTTTTGGCCCGGGGGAATTTTAGTGGGGGAAAAATTTTTTACCCAAAAAATCAATCCAGGTTGACAAATACATGAAAACGACCGTTGGATTCCGGGGTAAAAAACCCTTTTTTCCCCCCCCCCCGGGGGGGGATTTTGGGGGTTCGGGGGAAAATTTTCCCCAGTAGAGTAAAAATATTTCGATCACAAATTCGGGGTCCAGCGATAAAAGTATTTAAAATGCCATCCTCTGGCTTTCCAAAAAATCCATCTTTCATTCCCTGAAAGGGGTTTTTCCCGGGCCCCGGGGGCCAATTCCCTAGACATCGGGGGCCCTTTTTCCAAGGCGGGATTCAAGGCCAAAAATACATGGGTATATCATAATCCAAACCCAAAACAGATTCTATTTTTTTTTGTGGAGGGATATATTTAGACCGAGGCGAATCGGACAAATGAGGGGGGAATGATAAAAATAAGAAATCCTTTAATTTTTTGAATAATACACTGATTTTACGACCCTCCCCCGCCCCGCCCCTTTCCCCCCAATTGGTAGTTTTTTTGTTTTGACTCTTACATTATTGTTAGCCCTACTCGCCAGCGACCCCGTGTTTGTGGGGTTAAAATTTTTTTGCCGCTCATCTAAGGTGGCTTTCACCAATTCTTTTTTTTTTATTAAAAAGAGGTGTGGTAAAATTTTTAATTTAAACATTTTAAGGGGGATGGGGCCTATTTTAAAAAACCCTTTTTTTATTTTTTAAGCGTAATGTTTAGGTTAATGTGAAAATATTTGTTTAAAAAGTTTTTAATATGGGATAATTCGGATCATGTCATTTGGGGGAAATTTTATAATTTTTCTTTTTAAAAATTTATTTTATATTTGGGTTAATGATACATTTTTATTTTAAAAGAGGGCCCCCCCCGTACAAAAGAAAAAAAAATGCGGCCCAATGGTCTCAAGAAAAAAGACAAAAGCCGCAAAAAAATAGTCCTGAACAAAGAGCTAACCGAGCCGTCGGGCTGCTAAAAAATTTACAATTTGTCAAAAAGAGCCAAAAGAAGAGTCTTTTTTTTTAGAGGTGTCATTAAGACAATGGGGGACAGCCAGTCTTAGACGAGAATGCTGAAAAAACTTTTGCAGATTGTTTCGAACTTAAAGGCCCTTTTTCTTAAGACTTATAACAAGGCTGTAGAAAAAAATAGACTGAGAAAAAAATGGAAGAAGTAAAGAAAAAAAAAATGTACGCCTGGAATAAAAAACAAAAAGGGTTTTTTCGAAGACCAGAGAGATTTTTAAAACCCCTCAGAAAAATCCCCCTTTAAAGGATTTGGGTTAAGTGCCATGCATGCCAAGAATGGTGCTACGAAAACTGTGCTGATATTGCAGGAAAAAAAGGCCCCTATATATGTGATTTATTTGGGTTTTTAATTAAAATTGACCCCCTTAAATTATTATGTCAATTTTTTAATGATTCTAAAATTTGTAGTGTTAAAGGGAAAAATTTTTTTTAAATATGTTAAAGATGCCATTTTAAAAAGAAAAATACCCCCCATATAAGGGGATATCTTGTCCAAGAGCTTTTGGGAAAATGACTTTTGACAGGCGTTTGCAATTTTGTGAGGGGAAAAAATGAGGCGATGTAAAGAAAATTTTTCCACTGAACATATTTTTCGGAAAGAAGCTACTTTTTATTTAAATGGGGTAGTTAACAGGCACCATTATCGATTCTTGGGGTCAGGAAAAACCCCCACTGGGTATGCGAAGCTCATAGCAGCGTCCTTAGAAAGTAAATGTATGGGCGGCATCATCAACAACAAAATATTAGGGGCCCTATTTTTTTTAGGAAAACCTTTTCAGCTGCACGCCACTTAGACTTTTTTCGCTTTTAATTGGGCCCCGCTTTAGTTTATGTTTCCCAGAAGCAGATCCAATTTTCCCCACTGAAACACTTTTGGGTTTTTAAAAGGAAAGGGCCCCCCCATTTTGGTATTAACGTCAGAGAAATCTCGGGGTTTAAATATTTGCAGGCGTTTGGGGGAGACGTGGGTACAATTGAATGGCCGCCACATCCCCAGACTTAACGCCATTAGGTTATTTTTTTTTTGGGGTATCTGAAAGACAAGGTTTATCAAAATAGGCCGGCTAATATTGAAGATCTAAAAAACAGAATTAGAGTGGAACCCCATAACATTCCGGCTGAGGCCACTGAATTCCGCAGACGGGTTTAATCCATCGGCCTAGGAGCCTGCCGGGCAGAGGGTGGAGGGCATTTTCAGCATCCGTTACGTTAATTCACCCGTAGATAGCACTAAGTAGGTATTTCTAACTTTTTTGTTTTCAAAAGAGTTTTTTCTCATTTCTGGTAAACCAAGTAAGTTTAAAAGAAAGGGTGTGGTCAGATTTCATTTTACGAGATCTCAATGAGCCCATACACGACATAGGTCGGCATTTGAAAAAAAGTTGGGGAGGGTTGCAGCTAGGGGTTGAAAAAAATATTTAATTTGTTGCCAAAAATGCGTACAATTTAAAATCAATTGACGTGTTTCAGCGTTTTTTTCCTAAGTTACTGGTTAAAAAGATATTAATTTTATTCCGGACTTTTGCGCATCCCTGTATGTGTATTTAATTAAAAATAGTTATCATCTGGTTTGCAGATAGGTAAGGGTCGCCTTTAATTCAGATCGCGTACTGTTGCTCATTCAATGAATCATTTAAAAAATATATTGGTTCTGGTTAGCTTTTTAATAGATTACTAGGTACAAAAGTTTTAGTTACTTACCAGATGATGGATTTTATTGCCTCTATTAACGAGATAATAGGACATACTGGATAGGTAGAAGGTTAGGATCAATTCTACCATTATCCTGTTATTAATTTCATGTGCATGTAAAATTAGAAAGACCACATATAAAAACCCAAATGTTAGAGTAAAAATAATTTCAACGAAATGTAATATACTTAATGGTATATCTAGGTAAAATATCACCTGGCCTTGGTAATTTAGAACAAACGAACTGTAAAATTTTTGATAAAATCTTAGTTGATCCGCAAATGAGATACCCCATACGTTCAATTTAGTCTCCTTATCGAAACAGCCCTTCAAATTTCAAAGTTCTGTTTTATAGTTTTAAAGAGCCTTTTTAAAAGCGTTTCGTATACACGTTTGGCGAGTTGAATCTTACGGATTGAATTTTAATGTATTAGACACTAATAGATAGAGAGAGTAGACAGAGAACGACTGCATCGTAACTTCCACCGATAGCGACGCCGATTCCCGTGCCCGCTTGCACTGCTGGCAGCTGGCAGTGATGTTTAGCGCGCTTGAGCCATAGGTCAGCCTCGAATCAAGTATTGGAATTTTACGCGCCCACGATAGATAAAAATGTATGTTGTTTTTAACGTGCCCATAGTAAGTCAAAAACAATACCATTTAATGATATTAATCTTTGTTCAACAGTGAAGACCATTTTTATTTTATTACTGTATCCGTCTTCGTACCAAAGGTGGAAATAAATTGTAAACATGATCGGCAACCGAACTTTGACCGGACTGATAAGCGCAACGACGACACGATAACCGCCCAGGGTGGAGCGAAATTTGTTCTCGCTCTACTCCGTCTCCCCTTCTTACACACTGCGCAAAAATCATATTCGAAATTTTTCAAGCGCCGAACGTGTATGTTAAAGATATAATACGTGTAGAACCCCATAATTCCACCATAAGTCATATTAAAACAAATTGCAATTGCCTCTGTAATATTAAAAAGGGTACAGCCATGGTTTTTAATTGTTATAATGACGTAGTTCGTGGAGCCAATTAGACCTAAAATTAAGTAGTGTAAAAAGTATCTCCTAAAGTCCAAAATTTCTGTCAGTGACTCATTTAATACCGGCCACCCAACCGACGAAGCGGCTGAAGAAAAATCTAAAACTAGTAAACGATTTTTAAGCCTATGATATACTTTTCCGTTCAAATAACAGTGAACCGGCCAAAAGTTTCATCGCAACATTGTCATAATTCGCGAAAATAAGTTACCAGCCAGCGATCGCACTTAAAATAGCACGCCAATATGTATTGAAATAATTGTTATCGAGATGGCAATAAAAGTGGCAACACACATTCCTTAAGTTTACAAACTGAACAGACATGAAATAAGCGTATCGACAAGGTTTTCGTGCTGTTCGATGATTTTGTATTTAGTTATTATTGATTATGGACAGATTTTGTAAGTTTAAATTTTAATTGCTATATAGGTATTTCTAAATATTATAAATTTCTAATAATTGTAGTATATAGATATTGTTTTGTGCCAATTTTATAATAGTTTATCTTATTTAGTGTATATAATTGTATATAAAGATTTAGTGTTGTTAAGTGCTTTAATTCTGTAAACTATGAATATTAACCAACCTTTAAACTAGTTATCCGCCTACAAAAAAAAAACTCAGTTAACGTTAAAAGAACGAATAATGGTTAAAAATGGGTATCATGAGACTTTGAAGTTTTTCGCGTACGGCATTCAGAGCTGAAAAGGCAAAAATCAATATTAGTAATTATTCGGATACTGGAAAAATGCGATTTTTTTGCACACTTTTACTTTTCGATTGTTAAACATGAATCAGAAGCTGTTTTTTTTGGCTGCCCTTATAGTATTTAAATAATAATAATAATTGAATTGTTTAATTCCATTTTAATACATATTCCTTTAAATTCTGTCATTTGCACGAAAACATATTTAAAAAACGCACATACCTATGTTAACATTAAAAAAAAACACTTAAAAAGTAAGGAAAAAACCTTAATTTATAACAAAAGTAGGTAAAACGTTTTCGTCCGAATCTGAAACTCGAAATTCTAAAATGTTGACCTGTTACCAGGTTGTAATAGTTTTCTTATGACATTTTATAAGGTATGCGAACCTTGCTTTCGCTCGACCCGCAATGTTTGGATCAAAAATATTCTCGATATGGAAATCCTAAATATGGAACACGACAGACTCGAAATAGTTATTGGATTCTACAAGCTGATGATCCTTTGATTGTGTTCCTTATATAGTGGATATTTTTGATGAAGCAATGCGTGTGAATATCGTATTTAATATTGAAATTGCAAGATCGGTGGTAAATTGGCGTCGGTGTAACTTGGATTGTCTATCGTTCTGCTTTTTACATCTTTTAATTTATGTTGAGACTAAAATTTTATTATTTTTTTCGCGTAGAAAAATAAAATCAGAGAAGGTAGAATTAAAGTAAAAATGTATTTTTTTTGAAAACGTTGAAAAATCGCCAAAAACTCAAATTTGTGATCTATGACCTCAAAATAGGAGGTGTGCAAAATTACAAAAAATAAATAAATTTTTCTATCCGAATAATACCAAAAATAATATAGGCTTGTTACTAATTTTGTTTTTTTTTTTTTTTGTATCAGGCGATCTGCAAGTATATAAAAATTAACAGTTTCCAGGCACACACAGTTATATATTCTAAGACCAAGACCGAAGCGGTCCCGTTTTGGCGAGTACCCAAAAAAGAGTTTGAAAAATACAGGGTGTCCCAGAATATGTGGGCAATAATAGAAAACCTGACAATATTCTGACAAGTTCCCATAAACTTTTTTCCTATGTCCCTTTCCCTAGGAGATTAAAAGGGCCCCCCTTTAAAATCTTTATTTTTTATAGATAAAAAAAGTTTATATGAAAGTTGCAGGTTTTTTTCATGAAGATTTTCAGGGTTTAAGAAAAAAAATAATGATCGGAAAATTAACAAACCCTATCAACTTCGTTATTTTAAATGGAACACCCTGTTATGATTAAAAATTTAAATTTTTTCTTTTTTAAAATATATAAAATTATTTTTTAAAAATTAAAAATTTTTTTAAATTTTAAAAATATTAATAAAAAATTTAAATTAATTTAATTTAAAAAAAAATAAAAATTTTTAAATTTTTTTATTTTAATTTTTAAAAAATAAAAATTTAATTAATTAATTTTTGAAAAGATGGAAATTAGAAAAAAAATTTTAAATTTTTTAATCATTGGTTTTTCCCATTTAAAATAACAAAGGTGATGGTGTTTGTTAATTTTCCGATCATCTTTTTTTTTTATCTTCCCCTTAAAATTTCATAAAAACCCCTGCACCCCCCCAAAAAAATTTATTTTTTTCTCTCTAAAAAAATTTAAAGTTTTTAAAAGGGGTGCCAATTATAGGGGAAAAACCCTTTACATAAAGAACGCCCCTGAAAATTTTTTTTTTTATAACTTTTTTTGGGGTTTTAATTTTTGAATTGGGTAACTAGATAAGTATTTTTAAAATAAACCCATCAAATCTTTTGGTTTATTTAGTTTGCCGGGGAGGGCCCAGCTCTAAAAACAATAATAGAAATTTTTTTAACACCCTTTAAAAAAGGCTCAACAATATTATTTTGGATAGTTTTAACCTTAAACTAAAAAAGGTATTTTTGATTGACTTCAAAAAAATCCTGTTTACGAGAAATAAAATATCATGGTTGGTATTTTTTTTACATTATACAGGATGTTTTCTAATTGTAAATCAATATTTAAGGAGGAAATTTTTGGGGCCATTTAAAGAAGAAAACTTTATATAAACTTTTGTTCTAAACGTCTTAACTTTTAAAAAACAGGGTAGTAAAATTTCCCAAAAAAAAATAATTTATTAATATAATAATAAATATAATAATAAAACACAGTCATGTTTCCCCGTCCGGGAAAAAAATCTGCAAATGCTCATTCCCCTTTCATATGAGCGGCCAAGTTCTGCAGAAAAAGAGTCGTTTAATCTTGTCGGCTTACTTTTGAGAATAACCTCAACTGGCACCCATTTTATCCCCAAAAACTTCGGCAGCTTCAAAAAAAATTATTTTTCTTCCGGCCCGAAAATATTTCTCTTTCCCCCAATTTGTACACTTTTATGAATCTCAGATCAGACCTTTTTAGAATATTGTTCTCATGTCTGGGGGAAAGGCTTCCCCCAAAAACTTAGCATTCTGGACTCCATTCAAAAAAGAGCCGTTCGTCTTATTAATGATCCCAAAGCTCACAGAAAAGGTTTCCCCCCTTCTTGCCCACCGTCAGGGTGTAGGGGATCTGTCGCTCTTCTATAGGTATTTTCCCCGGCTTCTGCTCAGGGGTTGGCCATTTTAAAACCTTCCCTGGCAGCCCCCCCAAAAGAGCAACACGTAGTCAACTTTTATGCATCCTTTTACATTTCAGTTAAAAGGCCCCGAACTTCCCCTTTCTTCGTTCCTTCATCCCCAGAGTGTCAAGACTATGGAACCTGCTGCCCGCAGAAGTTTTCCCCTTTTCCTCCCAATCTCCAAAAATTTTAAATCCCGTGTGAACAAACTCCCTCTCACCACACTGAAGACACCCACGGTACGTTGGGACTTAGGCATCAACCTTCGTGGACTGCCCAAGATAAAAAAAAAAAATATCTGTAATAAAAACCCTTTTAAAAAATTTTTAAATTTAAAATTTTGGCATACAGGTAATATGTATCAAGAAGCATTTTTGTGTATAACATTTTTTTTTTAATTTCCAAAATAGGCAGGTCAAATTCTAAACGAACGCCACTGGTAGAAATTTAAAAACTGTGGTACACTAAAAAATGCTTCTTGATACATAGACTATTTATGCCAAATTTTATTAAAATATCTAAAGTGGTATTACATATATTATTACTAAATGATTTATTTTTGAAAATTTTACCACTCTGTATCTCAAAAGTTAAGACGTTTAGGACATACGTATGAAACCGAGGGGGAACTCACTTCCGTTTTGTGTACATATATTGCGCATTATTTGATAAAAAAGTAAAAAATAAAAAAATTTTTGAAAATTAAAAAATGTCAAAATAATTTTTCAATAAATTGGGTTAAAAAAAAAAAAAACAAAATAATGCATATTAATGCGGAATAACAATTAACAGATTTTTTAATTATATATTTTAATAAAGTTAAAAAAATGTATATAAACGTCATGTTGTCTTTCCTATTTCTAATGGTTCTAATTAGTAATCCTGAATCCTTAGTTAATTAGTAGTCCTTCAGATATGCATTATATATCCCTTTTTGTTTAACTTTGGTCTTTAGACAGAAAAGGATATTGACTTGATGAATGATTGAAGGATCTTCGAATTGTTTGACAATTGACAAATCAAAAACTAAAATTTTTTTTCGTTTTTTCAATGACTAAAATTTGATGAAAAAGTACTATATTAAGTAGGAATGTCTAAAACGCCAACGCACTTCTTGGCGTAAGTTTAAGTAGGTATTACTGCCCAGTTTAAATTTAAAAAAAAAAAAACGAAAAAAAACTATAAATTTGTCTAGGTTCCCCCCTTTCCCTTTTAAAAAAAAGGCTGGTTTGGGGGGTTGGGGGGGTGGATGAAAAAAAAAATTTTATTTTCGGCGACGTTTCGTGACAAATTGTCACTTTTTCAAGCCCCGAAGGACAAGCAATTATTAGATAATGAAACAGTTTACTTAATAAAAAAATTGTTAACTATTTTTTTTTTTAATTACTTTAAAATATCGATAAGGTTATGTTTATACCCCCCCCTACAACCCAGAAACCAGCCTTTGAAAATTATAAATTGGATCCTTAACGGTTTGTACACCTTCTCCACTAAGTCTTTAAATCAACCAAAAAATTTAATTTTGTTTGTTTTAATTTATTTACGAAAAGTTAATTTTATAAAAAAATTAAGCTTAAAAATTATGATTGACAATTTTTGCTAAACGCCTTTAAGATACTTTGGAAAATTTTTATTTTTCGGTATTTTTCCCAAAAATTATAAAAACTACTTTAGTTCCGGCCCAACTGTTGCACGACAGACACCATGATTCATGATTTATTTAGATCAGAAACCACGAACATTTTTGATGTTATCCCGAAATTTTTTTTTTTGACAGATGCAGAATAGGTAGCACAATTTTTGGTTGGTCGGTTAGGGTTTTCGAATATTGCACTCTTATTAATGTTTTTCAAAAATAGTTTAGTACTTGTTTTTTTTTTTAATTTTTATCTAATTTTGTTTTAAAACTTTCTAACAAATATCCAAAAAAATAAAAAAAATGAGAATTGTGAATCATCTTAAAATCAATACTAAAATTGTGACTAAAATTGAAATAATTTAGGTTTTTTTTTTTTAAAAATGATTTTAATTACAAATGAAGAAATTGAAAAAAAATTTTAAAAAGGGCGGAATATTTTTTGTTATAGGTAATAGAAGTTTAAAATTTGCACATATTTCGATTCAAATATTCTGTATACAGGGTCTACAAAATCTAATCTCATTACTTTCCGTACCTAAAATCGGAATTTGCGAACCCTGTATCTAAAAAAATCTTTAAACCCCCAAAAAAGGGAAAGGGTAAAGTTTACCGTTTATAGCTGGATGGAATTTTTATTTTCTTTTGCGAGACACCAAGAAAATGGGGAAACAAATGGCGAGACGATGGAAAAATACTTTTCAATAATATGGAAAAGTGCGCTCTTTCAGGCAGTTTTTTTTAAAGGAACACCCAATTCCAACGTCCGGCAATAACAGCAAATTTACAAAAACCCGATATAAATATGTACTATGTAGAATAGATCCATAGGGGTTTTATTTAAATTAAAATAACAATTAATTACCTTTTTTGAACACACCCTTTTTTTAAAAATACCACTTTTGGCCAGGTGATCCTTGTTAAATTTGAATGGACTTGCAATTGTTAAAAGTTAACAACGGTTTAGAATGTTTAACAAAACGTCATTGTCAGTGTTATTCAATGATTTTAGTAGGCCCTGTCAAAATCTGACATTTTGTTAAATATTCTAAACCGTTGTTAAACTTCTAAGCCCAAACTTTTAAACCAACTCACCGGGGTTTTTTTTTTAATGTCGAAGGAAAAAAACAAAAACCGAAACAGTAAAGGAAAATTTTAAAACAATGCAGAGTAATGCAAAATTTTGCCGAAATAATGCAGGAATGATATTAATGCAAAAATAATGCGAGTAAGCCAAAATAATACAATAATGAAAATTTAAGTCAAGTAAGAAAAATACAAAATAATACTTTATTAATGCAACCCTTGCGTACATATATTGCAAGGTGGTTCCCCTGTATGAAACGTAAATGGACCCAAAAATTGTTTCCTAAATATTGACGTAAAATTTAGAAAATACTTGAAAGTAAAAAAAAACCAACCAAGATATTTTTTTTCTCGTAACCAGTTAATTTCATCGATGTTAATAAGAATAATTTTTTTTTTTTTTAATTAAAGCTATCCAAAAATAATATTGTTGACCCCTTTTCATCAGGGTTTTAAAAAAAATTCCTTTTAAGTTCAGAATAGTCCGTCCCCCAAACTAAATAAGCCAAATATGATTTAATGAGTTCATTTAAAGAAGACTTATCTAGTAACCATCATATTAAAACTACCAACATATTAAATTACGCCCAGTTTTTAAAAGTTATTTAAAAAAAACGATTTAGGGCGTCCTTTGTATTTATCCCGTGGGGAAAGCTCGTGGAAAAAGTTTATGGAAAAATCAAAATATTTTCAGGTTTTCTATTAGTTTCCCAGAGATTGCCCACATATTCTGGGAACCCTGTATCGGGTCCCAAAGAAAAACAGAGAAACGGCAAATTCCTTACGTCGAAATAATGAATTAACGTAAACTTGCCTTACCCAAAAGGGGTTGATAATAACTTAGATACAGGGTGAAAAATTTTTAATTTTTTTTTTTTTTTTTTTGTAATAATAGTATGTAAATATAGTGGTAAAAAAGGGGTTTGGGGGTTTTTTAAAGGCAAAATTTAAATTCGTCCATATTTTTGATGTTGCTGACCTATTTTTTAGATTTTAAATTCCCTTGCTAAAAAAATTATAAATTTACTCTAGGAGCAACTTTTTCGGAAAATTTTTTTTTAAAGGCCACGCAATTTCCCCAAAAAAAAGGGGTTTTTTGAAAATTTTTTAAAACTTAAAGTAATAGTTTTCCCAACCCCGATCAAAAGTCCCCGGGAAAAAAACCCAAAACCCCTCAACCCCTTTTTCCAAAATCACACCTCAAAAGTCTCCAAACCCTAAAAAATTTTTTTAAGGTTTTATTTTGGGGGGGAAAATTTTGGGTTTTAATTTTCAAAGTTTAAAAAAGGAAAAACCACCAGGGGAAAATTCTTTTAAAAAAATTTTATCCAAAAATTTTCAAAGGGGAAAAGGGAAAAAAAACCAAGGAAAAAAAAATTTTTTTTAAAAAAATTTCCAAGTTAAAAAATTTGAAAAAACAAGGGGGGGCCAGGCCCCTTATAGAAATCAAAAAAAGGAAAATTTTAAATTTTCCCCTAAAAACCCCCAAAATTTTAATTTTGTTTTTGGTTTTTAAAAAAAAATTAAAAAAAAAAATTTAATTTCAAAAATTTAAAACTTCAAAAGGAAGGTTTCCTTTTTTTTTCCCCTTTCCTTTTTAAAATTAATTTTTTACACCAAAAAAGTTTTGAAATTTTCCCCGATTCAAATTTTTATTAAAATTTTTAAATAAAAAAAAATTTTTAAAATTTGTTTTTTTTTTTAATTTGGGTTTTTTTTTTTTAATGAAATAAAGTTTGTAAAATTTTACAAATAATTTAAATATTCTTATTGTCTTACTGTGATTTTGTTTACCATTGTACAAAAGGGCCCTTATATGGCGACAATTAAAAAATAAATAATTTTAGGTTTGTTTTTGGGGAACCAACGAAAAAATAAAATCGCTTAAAAAATATTTTTTCTTAATAAAATAATAATAAACAAAATGGCTTCAGTATATTCAAAAAGGCATCATTTTGGTTTATTTAAAATAGCTTAAGATCCAAAAAGGTCCAAACGCGCCGCAAGCGTGATATGGTTATCACTGTATTTATCCCAAACTTTCCCCACCAAACCGTTGGTCTATCCCTAATAGTTTCCGAGATCTCAAAACATGCATCATCTATTTAAGATAAGCTATAATTAAAAAAAATATTTTTTTTTTTTTGACATTGCAAAATGGCTGGAAAAATTCATGTAATAAGAATCAAGATAAAAAAAGTCCCGGGTCATTTGTTAAATACACTAAAATTTTAAAAAAAAAAAAAATTTTCTTTACTTTATTGGCTTATAACCCCGTAAATATTTAAAAAAAGTTTTTTCAAAAATTTTTAAAAAAAGGTTTATTAGAAATCGCAAAATCAAGTTTTAAGTAATAACGGTTTTTACCCAAAAAGGTTTTAAAAATTCCCCCGGGAAAATTGTTTATCATTTAACAAATAAAGACAGTTAATACAGTAAAGGAGGTAAAACCAAAACGCAATTTGGGCAAAAAAAGGACCTACTTTGAGTAACTTGAATTTTTTTTTTTGACAGCTCACGAAAAAGGTTTTTATAAAAAAAAATATATCGGACATTACATATACATACATGCTCCTAAGTAACAGAGTACCGTGAGTGCCGGGTTTTCGTCAACGCTGTCCAAGCACTGAAACATGCAAATATTGCATTTTACACATTTTAGACAACGCGGTAGTGCCACCACTACCTAATACATTTCCCCGGCGGGGAATCGAACCCGGATCGCTGGCACGGCGAGCCGAGACTCTGACCACTACGCTACCGGAGAGACGCTAATTATGCTAAGAAAGGTGCCCAGTATTGAATTAAACAACTTCCAATACTGGGAAAAAGGGTTGGCGGGGTGGAGGGGGAGGGATGAAAAAAAATTACTTACCCAATCGATAAATTATCGTTTTTTATCATAAAAACATAAAATACAACTTTTCATAAAAATGAACCCCCTCCAAATACCTAACAGCGCAAGAAGAATTGTGAATTTTTGCCAAAAAAATTTTACATTGTTTAAAGTTTTTTTAATTTAACCGAAAATGTGGTAGTATTACAAAAAATTATATATTACTGATATGAAGTATTTTAGTTAACAAATAAAACGATTTTTTTTAAATTTTTGTACTATGAATATGAAGTAGAGAAAATTGGGAAAATTTTGAGACAAACCAAAACCGTTTAAAATAAGCAGAAAAAAAGGTATGGGCAAAATAAACTTTTTTCAAATTTTTTTCATGCTAATTTTTTGGCGCCATCTGGACTGTGTTGCTTGAAAAAAATAATCCTTTAGTGAAGAGTCAGAGCATATGTCCAGTCATTTTTCCCTATCGGATAATTATTTTTTATATTTTGGACTGATAAATGTGGGTCAAATCTTGTTTTTGTAAGACATTTCCAGTTTTTGGCCAGTAGCGTGAAAAGTATTTATTTTAAACAGCCAAACTTTATACCCTTTTAATTTAGAGTTGTTTTACCAAATTTTTTTTTATTATCAATCTTTCATCTGAAAAAGATTTGGCCGTTTAAAACTGCATATTTTATGTTTGCAACGGTCAATGTTCTTTGATGGTCATTCAATTGAAATTTGCCATCAACTGAGGGTTTTGGGGAAAAACCTTAGCTTTAAAATGGTTCATTGTACATTTTGTTATTATTAGCCAAAAAAAATTAAGACCAAAAATTCTATATTTTTCCACAATTACAATTTTTTTTATAATTAATCCCCCATCCCCATTTTTCGGGAATAGGGGGTAATTTTCTTTTTTTCTGAAAAATGGTTAGTTTGTCGGGTTTTAAAACGAAAAGTTGCAACAAAAAAATTTTAAAAACGTTTTTTTAATTTTTTTTAAAATTTAGGGGAACTTTTCACCCCTGGGGGGAAAGGGGGGTGAATATCATAATAGTCAAAATATGTAAAAATTTTTAAAAAATTGGTTAAAAAACAAAAAAAATAATCTAAAAATTATGTTTTTTTTATTCTTTTTTATTATGGGGGGAGTTTTAACCCCTATTATAAGTCCTTAATCTTAAGGGGCCCAAAAAAAAAAAAACTTTTTATTATTCTGAAAAAATTGCATTTATGTGATAATATGTTTCCCAAAAAATTTCCCCCAAAAAAAAAGTAAAAACTACCCTTACTGTTTTAAGGGTTTTAGGGAAAAGTCTGACATTTAAAAACAATCAGTGACTCAAAAAAATCCCGGTACCTATTTTCTGAAAATTCATTTAATTTGCCCGGGGTATTAAGATTTTTTTTGGGATGGGGAAAAAAAAAGTTTCCAATTTTTACAGCCCTTTTTGGGCCTCCCGGGAACCAAAGTTTTAATTCCATTTTGACACCATCTTGACAAAATTCAAAACCAAAAAGATCTGATTTGCCCAAAAACTGTTTCATTTTAAAAAAATTACCTCCCTTCCTGGGCTAAGTGAAAGTCAAAAGGGTATTGAAAAAACAGGCTATTCTTATACTCTACTATGGACTGGTAACAACCCTTTCCCAAAAAAATTTTTAAACTTGTTAACTGTAAATGAAAAAAAGAAATTTTGGTTTTTTTGGTCATTTGAACTTCAATTTAAACCCCCAAAATTTTGAAAAAAAAAATCAATATTATCGGTTTTAAAAATGGTATTTTTTTTCATCTCGGAGGTAAAAAAATGAAAAAAATTTTAAATTTTTTTTTTAATATTTGCACCCGTAGCTATAAAGGGAAAATGAGGAGGCAGTGATTTTTTTTTGGGAATTTCTGAATGTTGCCTCCTCTTCGATTTTTACCAAAAAATTTTGGGGGACGGGGGTTTTTTTTGGGGGCCCATTCAATCTAAAATAAATTTTTGGAACGTTTCCCTTTTCGAAATTTTTTATCATCAAAGTTAAAAACCCCCAAAAAAATAACCTTATTTATTCCCCCCCTTTTTTTTCACAGGGGAAATTTTGATTTTTAAATAAATTGGCACACAATATTTCCCCCAAACACTTTTTTAAAAAAAAATTTTTTTTTTTTATTTTACCCCTTTTTTTCCCTTTAATTGCAAACCCACTTTCACCGGCCCAACGGGGCGCAACCATATAACTAT